>PVIH01010087.1:0-77812 GCA_004025045.1 Sigmodon hispidus
GGCTAGCCTTTTACTCCATCCACCCACCCATCCATCTATTCATCCATCTGACCATCCATAGTCTCTTGTAGCTCAGGCTAGCCTTTTACTCCATCCACCCACCCATCCATCTATTCATCCATCTGACCATCCATCCATCCATCCAGAGTCTCTTGTAGCTCAGGCTAGCCTTTTACTCCATCCATCTATTCATCCACCCAGAGTCTCTTGTAGCTCAGGCTAGCCTTTTACTCCATCCATCCACCCACCCATCCAGAATCTCTTGTAACTCAGGCTAGCCTTTTACTCCATCCATCTATTCATCCACCCAGAGTCTCTTGTAACTCAGGCTAGCCTTTTACTCTATCCATCTATTCATCCATCCAGAGTCTCATGTAACTCAGGCTGGCCTTTAACCATGTAGCTGAAGATGATCTTAAGTTTCTCATTCTTCTGTCTCCACCTGAGCACTGGGATTAAAGGTGAAAACCACCAACCCCGGTTTATGCAGTGTGAGGGTGGAACCCAAGGCTTTGTGCATGCTAGGCAAACACGCTCCAGCCGGATCCTAACTTTTCCCCAGTGCTTCTGGTGCATCTTTCCATCTAGCTTCAGAATACGCACTCTGGACCAGTGGTTCTAACTACAGACAGTTTGGCTCTCTGACCATCGGTAGAGCAGTCACCTTACAATTAAAGGGAGAGCTGCTGGCATGAAGATAGTGGCTGGGGTTGCTGCCATCAACCTTCGGACACTGTACAGGTAAGCTTCTATAAGTACACGGCCCCCAGGGTCAATGGGGAGAGACCTGGCTGTAACACATTCCAGCAGGTCAAAGTGGCATCTGAACTGATAGGAAACGCTGCCATACCAAGTTCTCAGACAGGGAGCAGGGCGCTCTTAGTAGTGTGCACCCTCGGGCAGGCTGGCGGGAATGACCATTCTAGTCCCTTAGGGAATCCTGTCTTGTAGTAGGGCATAGAGCTGCGCAGGTTCTGGGGAAGCAGGGCTCTGGCTATGGTGCTCCCCACGTGTCAAAGTGAGTCCAACTTGAAACACACTCACTAATTGCTCTCACAAGGAGCAGGGCCTGTGTCCCTGGATTCTGTCCTCTACTGGCATACCAAGCATCTGAAATGAGCAGGCCCACTACCGATGTCCACAAGGCACTAAACTCCAGTTTAGCCGTTTGCTCAAGGATGAGGGAATCTTAATTTGTTATTGTGTGTGTGCATATGTGCATGCCATAGAATGCACATGGAAGTTGGATCTCCTCTGCTACCTTTTTGTGGCTTCCAGGGATCAAATGCAGGCTGTCAGGCTTCACAGAAAGGACTTTTCTCCACTGAGCCAACTTGCTCACCCTGAGGTAAATTTTTTTTTAGTGATTCCATGAAGGTTCAGTAAATATACTAGAAGTTAGGTTGTCTTTCAAAACCAGTTAGAAGCCTATGTGTGTCATTCAGCACCACCTTCCCCTGGCTTTTCTACAGAGCCAGTTATTTTACCTTAGGGAAAATGCCTTCTGAGAAGACAGACAGCTGAACACACCCAGTGAAACGAGCTGCCACCACGGGGCTCACCAGGTGCGGCCACAGCAGGTAACACTATACATACCTTGCTCCCCGTGAGCTGTGCAAGGTGAGGTTTCAGATCTTCTCCGATTACGGAATAGATTGCCACTAAGCAAAACACACTGGCCTTCCGCACACTGCTCTCCGTGTTGTCGTAGCCCTAGGGAGGAGGCAGAGGTGAGCAGAGACAGGGAGTCAGATCAAAGCTGTGCCTCCCACTCAGGGCTCCAGCAACGCTTTCCAAGATGCTCCTGGAGGACAGCCTTGGACCTGCCAGTAACAACCACATAAATCTCCAACGGCAAGTGGATCCAGGGAGCTTGTACTGGTGACGTGAGGGGCAAGCAAGGGCAGGAGGACATGGGTGCCAGTGGGCTGCTTTGTTACAAAGTGCTGAAACTAAAGATGGCGGGGGAGGAGGAATGGAAAGACACCCCCCTCAGGAGGCCCCGGGGAGCTGTGAAGAAACAAACGCCTTATCCAAGTTTCTTCTGGTGGTGGAGCGAACTGCCAGCGTGGAAATGGCTTAAAAGAGGGGGCCTGGGGTACAGTTCAGTAGGCAAAGGCATGCACTGCCAAGCCTGATACCTAGGACTCAGGGCGAAAGGAGAAAGTGGAGCCCCCTCAAGCTGTTCTCTGAGCAACACACACACACACTTAAAAAAATACCATCAGTTATTGCTACAAGCAAGATCTCTCTACTGTCCAGGGACTGTAGGGGCTCCCTGTGTCCCTTATGTCCTACCTAAAATAGGGACCTGACGACTGGATAGCCTTTGTGGCCCTTCCCCAATCTGGGGTATTGTACCTTAGGGAACAGTGAGTCCAAACCAGCCCTTACAAACAGCAAACAGTAGCATGCGTGGGATGCGAAGCTAGTTTCTCCACCTTCCTTCAGTGATGCCTGCTCTCTCTGTGACACAGCACAGGACACTGTCGCTTGTAGTTCCTTTGTCTCACAGAAGGCTGGGAAGCCTCTGGAGCAGGACAGCTCCAGCAAACACAGACAGAAGACATCAAAGCCCTTGGGATGTATAGTCCTGTGCCTCTCTGGCCCAGGGCTGATCCACAGGAGGTATGCGACAGGTGTTGAAGCTATGAACAGCATATGTTTACATTAAACAGAGGGTTCATTCTGTGAGCCATGGGGGCTGATTTGGTCTATCAGTTATGTTCTGCTGCATGTGGAAGCAAGTGGGCTAAGAAGACGTGTTTGTGCCAGACTGGGCCTGTTAACATCCTGTCATGGAGATAAGAGAAGGGTCCACAAGTCCCCGAGCCCTCAAGTATCTCCAGATAGTTTAATGGTTTCTGGGAAAGGGAGACATTTTCTTCAGTGGTGGAGCACCCACAAGGTGCTCATCTTCCTGTGAATAACCCCTCAGGCACATTCCTTGACCTTGCCAGGCTGTCAAGGAACAGAACTAGACTTCCAGTCTAGTTACCAGTGGTTGTGTGTCCTTGAGACCCTTTGCTTCATGGACAAAGGACACAAGTGGACTGTGACTAAAAGGGATTTGCTAGATATTAGTATATTAAAACAAGCATCAGCTAGAGAATATTTCCCTGTATAAAACCTGAGTTTTTAAAATCAAACCAACTAGCAAGAAGTAAATCAATAAGGGCATAAAAGCAGAAAAGGGGAAGGGGGGCTGGAGAGATGGCTCAGCGGTTAAGAGCACCGTCTGCTCTTCCAGAGGACCCGGGTTCGATTCCCAGCACCCACATGGCAGCTAACAACTGTCTGTAGTTCCAGTTCCAGGCAAACACCAAGGCAAATAAATAAATAAATAAAGTTAAAAAAAAAAAAAAAAAAGAAAAAGAAAAGGGGAAGGAAGGAGACACAACAGAACAATAGTATGACAGGGAAGTCATTATTATAACATGCTAACAGAACACTTCCTAAGCAGAAAGGACGCAGGTCCCAAGGCCTCAGCCCCACTCGGTGCTGCTGGGCCTGGATTGGCCCAGCAGGATGCATACCTGCAACAGGCCTGGGATGATGTCCACGAGCAGCTGCAGCAAGGACTCTTTGGTGATCCTCTCCACCACCTTTGTCTGCATCTTGATGGCAGCCAGGTTGATGGGGTAGTCGGCCGTCTGGATGATCGGGCACAGCACTTTGATGCACTGCTCAGGGTGGATTGAGCTAGCTAGCGTGGATGCAGCTTCCTCAGCAGCTCTGACCACCTGAAAGGGATCCACTCAGTTGAGTGATGGCTGCCTCAAGAGTTTTGAAAAAGAGAACCACTCCTGCCTGCCTCCAGAAACCAAATACAATAGCACACTTCCTCCAACACTGCTTAGGAAAATTAAAAGCAACCTGGGTTCTTGTGGGGGACAAGGAAGAGTGGCCTGAGGGTTGGGGTCAAAACTTTGGCGGAGCAGTGGAGACCACTCATGTGTCCCTCACTCACGTAGCAGCAGCTGCACCCATATTTACAGCTGCATCCACACCTTGAGGTCTCCTTAGCAACATGGCTTCTTAGCCTTCCACAGGATGCTGCTGTCTTATCAAATAGTGGAGAATTTCTGCTCTGCAAGATTAGGACCTGAAAGAAAACACTTTAAGGGCTAACAGGACCCTCTGCCACAAAGCCTGGAGAAAAGAAATCACTGTGTTTTCTGTACTGATGGCCCCTGGGAGGGGCTGGAGTGCAGGTGGTGGGCTGGCTCCAGGAGGAGGCTGTTTTCCTAGGGAATCTCTTGTGGGAAGCTGGTGCCCAGAATCTGTACCCATGATGCTCTTTACCTTGTAGTTTTAATTAACTATCAATTATATTCCTCCATCTATTTGAGGGAAAGTCTGTCTCCCAGATTGGGCTTTAACTCATCATACATCTGAGGATGACTTTGAACTTCTAATCTTCTTGCCTCTACCTCCCACGTGCTGGGATTACACACATGTACCACCAGTTTAGGCAGTGTTGGGGATGGAGCCCAGGACCGCCACATGGCTGATAGAGCAGCACTGATCTCTAGAGCCACAGAAGACCCTTTCTCATGAAGATGGAAGTCTGTGCAAACCCGGAAGAGCTGGGTGTGCTGCATGGACACATCTCAGTCACGCCCCGTGTAAGAACTAGTACTCTACTTCCTCATCTGTAAAATGGGGACATCCCACAACAAGGAAGGACAATGGCAAAGGTAGTAGATATTCATAAGCACCTTAGCTAAATGCTATGTAAATAAAGACAGCAGGCTATACACAGGCAAGCACTTGCCTATGGAGTATGAGAATCTACTGCTCCTCCCCCAAGCCCAGCCTTGACCATACCTTCATCTACAGCCTTCCTCTCTGCAGCTAATTCTTCATTTCAGTCTTCACAGTAACAAGATGAGCAGCCAACCCAAAACTTCAATCATCCCCACCCTTACAATAAAACATATATATATATATATACATACACACATATGTATGTATGTGTATATATATGTTGTTGCTGTTGTTTTGAGCCAGCATGGACATGCTATAAAGGTCACAGGACAGCTGAGGTCAGTAAGTCCTTTTACCTGCTGGACTATCCTGCCAATCATGCCTCTACCTCCCACGTGCTAGGATTAAAGGTGTGCTCCACCCTATCCAGTTGAGAAATCTATAGCCTTTAAAAATATTTTTTAAGTTACTTTTAATTATGCATATGTCTGTGTGGCTATGTTCACATGAATGCCCATGAAGGGCAGCGGTATCAGACCCCCCCAAAACTATAGTACAGACAGTTGTGTACTGTCTGATGCTGGTCCTTTGCAAGGGTAGGAAGTACTCTTAGCCTCTGAGCATCCCTCCAGCCTATCCTGCTGCCTTCTTCAGCTCAGTTCGTTTGCCTGTTAAGCTATCTTGCTGGCCTACCATCCTTACAAGTGACTGACCCTGGAAATAGCAGCTGAACCACCTCAGAAGTCACATGGGAGACCAGGGTGGGCGAGTAACATAGCTGCACCCAGACAGGACAGGCCGCTTAAACCAGGCCAGATTTGGGTTCCAAGGCCACTTGTGTGGTCCAGGTTTCAATCACTCTGGGGGCTTGAATTAGATGCTGCTTCTCATGTAAGCCCCTCTCTGTAGAAGGGGAGTAGTGTGGCAGACAGGCCTTAGTTGTCAAGATACTTATTCAGAGTCTCAACTGTCTCAGACTCTACACTGGGATCAAAAACTCCCTGTGCTGAGCTGTGCAAACGTCATGTAACTAGCTCTGAAATGCGCCACAACTGGAATCCAGGTGTGGTGACCTGGCAGTCTGCCTTCCCTGCATGACTGACGGTGCACCCCCAAACGGTGAGCCAAGTTCTTCCCTTACATTGTCTGTCAGGTGTTCTGGGTCCTCAGTGAGGTCTGGCTCTTCCTGGGCGCCTGCTCCCCGCCATTTATCCCTCATATCTCTTGCCCAACTGGGCAAGTTATCATTTAAGACTCATGACTGTAGACATCTGCAAGGCCTGTGCAATCTTGTTGCTGACATGTCTCTCCTATTCAACAAAGAGTTCCCTGAAGGAGAGATCCCATGTCTGCACCCCAGCCTGGGTACACTGTCCAGTGTACACACAACAGTCCTATGTTTACTGTAGTCATCTTTCCGTAATATACGTGTTTTTCTTCCCATAGTATACAAGTCACCTCAGGTTGTGTTTACATTTTCCAATGGCCTTATGAAAATAAGTCACAAAACCTCTGAGGAGTGGACTGGTGAGACGGCTCTGGTGATTAAAATAGCATGCTGCTGAGAGTAACGGCCTGAATTCAATCTCCAGGACCTACATGCTGGAGGACAAGCACCGCCCCTGAAAGTTTCCGTTGTTCTCTACTACAAGTGCATCATGGGACACGTGCTCTCTCTTTCTCACACACACACACTTGTACACCGTAACATGAATAACAAAAAGATCCAGGAAATGCATTCTAGGCAATGTGGCAAAAGCACAGTAAATTATTTCTTAGGAAAAAGACTAGTCCCAGGTCATTTTTCCAGCAACCAGTTGTCTGAAAAGGAGAGGGCCCCATCATCCCTCAGTTTCTGTCTATCCATGAGTTGCTTTTAGGTCAGAGTGAACTAGCTCACTGGGGAGAGCTGGTCTAGAGGTCTGTGGTAGGAAGCAGGCCTCTCTCTCCAACTTAGCCCAGCAGCAAGGTGGCTGTGGAGACACGAGTTCTGTGCTTTGAGATCCACCACATACAGCGACCACAGCACACTAGAGGGCGTGCTCCCTCTGCCGTTCCAGGGCTGACCTGGCTGTGGTGGTGCAGGGGATGGACCCTGGGGCTTCAACCATGAATCACTGGGCACATCACCAGCACAGAAATAAAGCTTCAGACTTATGTGTGGCTGATATATCTAAGTAAAAAAAAAACAAAAAAAAAACACAGATGTGTGGCAAG
Source organism: Sigmodon hispidus (assembly GCA_004025045.1). NCBI lineage: Eukaryota > Metazoa > Chordata > Mammalia > Rodentia > Cricetidae > Sigmodon > Sigmodon hispidus. The sequence continues at coordinate 6,928 of PVIH01010087.1, forward strand.
TATAAGTGAAGATTTCGCCAGGAGCAGAGAGCAGAGCAAACATGGACTTGAAGACAGAGAGAGAAGTCAGTCCCAAGGGAAGCCAGCCAGCCACCTCTGGTGCCTCACAGTGAGAAGGCCAGCTCTCATGCCGGTGCTATGCCTTTGGGGTCTGCTGGAGTGACCCCTGCTTGAGCAGTGTCCTCTTATGACACGCGGGGATTCTAGAGGGTGAGGGCATGAAACACATCCATGTGCACCAGACTTCTGGGAACAGTCTGGAAACACACTCACTGCCAGAGACTGCACATCAGGATGAGCAGCTCAAGACCCTTTCTTCCCCTGAGAGTGAGAGGAAGTACCTCAAGACAGACACTGGTTTTGGCAGGGAAGATAGTGTTCTAACTTCCTTCCATATGCCAAACCCTGGCTTTGGCAGGCTGCCTGTATCAGGGTGAACTTTAGGTTCTGCCCTATGTTCTCTGTAACATAAGAAGTGAGATTATAATGTAAGCAAATAGAGAACAAAAGTAAACATGAGTAACAGAAGGAAAGGAAGGCAGCGTGCTCAACAGACACGGTGGCTACCAGTGCTAAGGGTGTTTTAACAGTGTGTGTGTGTGTGTGGGGGAGATGGGGGATGGGACGGGGTGCATGCAGGGTCATCTATATTTTGATTTTGCTTCTGTCTGGTTAGAAATGCAGGAACTCTTCCTCTCCATTGCTAAGGATGTAAGTGTCTAGCTAGGAAAAGGCAACTGTCACATGTACCTATTTGTACAATGAGTTCTAGCTCCATGGCCCAAGCTGTTCTGGATCTCTTCTTGAATCTCTGGCACACCTAGCTTTTTAAGGAAATGGGATCATGACTCAAAATGCTGATGGATGTTTGCTTAAAGATTAAGTTTCTTAATTTTAAGGCACAGAAGTTCTCGACATTTGGACTGTGTGTTTGGAGTGCACCAAGTTTGATTTGGCTCTGTCTCAGATGTGTTGGAACAACTGAGAGCCTTAAAAAAAGACATCCAAAAACAACCATGGAAAGAATCCAAGAGCATTTGGAAGCTAAAGAGATGCTAACACCACCTTCTGGGACTGGCACCTTCTGGGACTGGCCAGAAAGTCTTGAAACACAGCTGACATGGTGTCTTGGTGTCCATTAGAAAAAGAAGAGAGCTGGGCATGACCACATGTCTTTAATCTCAGCACTCAAGAGGCAGAGGCAGGCAGATCTCTGTGAGTTCGAGGCCAGCTGGCTCTAATATGGAGCTCCAGGTCAGCCAGGAATATATAGAGACAACTTGTCAATAATAATAAAAGACTAATGTGGCAAAATGGCACAGACGGGAGCTGGGGCTTAAGAGTGCACCCGTGTGTCAGCCCAACAGTGCTATCTAACCAAGTTGAGATCATAGGGAAGAAGAAAGAAAGCTTGGAGGACCGGAGGCTCCAGCTAGGAGCTAATTCTGTTACCAAGCAGCCAGCAGATCCCGAGGTAAAATCCTTCCCATGCCCATGTCTGCTTTCTCATCAGAAAAACTAGAAAAAGGACTGAAGGGAGAACTGTTAAACTATCAGGGGTTGTATAATCTTACTCAACACATCCCAGCGAGTTTTTCTTTTTCCTGAAAAAAAAAAAAATGCACACATACAAATAAGGGCTTCAACATCCTCACTCAGAAGGGAGGTAAGATCAGTAATGACACTTACTGCCACACTTGATGACCTGAGTTTGCTCCTGGGATCCACTTGAAGCAGGAGAGGATATGACATTGTTCTCTACCCTCTACACAGTCACGGCAGCATTCACATGCTCCCTCATAGCCACTCCCGCTAACTGTAGTGATGGACAAGGGACCTACCTACTCATTGGCTAGACTGGGGTCAGCAGGGCAATGGTGTGGAATGGGAGGGGCCCTAGCAGGGTAGGGTGGGTTGGTGAGTGGGAGGGCATAGGTCCATCCTGGAGGTGCGGCACAGTGAAGTGACGGAGAAGCTTATAGCCCAGTGCTGATGCCTGGCAACGCACACACGAAGAGAACAGACGGAAAGCAAGCAGCAGCTCAGGGATGGAAGTCACGTCACTGGCCCCCCCCTCCAGTTGAGTTTAAATGGCCTCTTGGATCCAGTTAATGAAATGCAATTAAAGTGCATTTTACTTTATTGTGTATGTGTGTCACACAAAATAAGTAAATAAACAAATGTAATAACCTTTCTTTTAGCATACTTTTTCCCTTGGTGTTTGCCTGGAACTGGAACTACAGACAGTTGTTAGCTGCCATGTGAGTGCTGGGAATCGAACCTGGGTCCTCTGGAAGAGCAGACGGTGCTCTTAACCGCTGAGCCATCTCTCCAGCCCCTTAGCATACTTTTTCAACAGGACAAGGTAAGAGGGACACACATTAAGTTTTCCTGGGGACCAGTCACCTCACTTCACCAATGAGCCCCACAGGGAGGGCACAGGCCCTCTTCTTCCCATGTACCACCCCTAGACATCAGAGTGCCTTGGAGCCTTGTCCAGTCGCAGCCTCTGAGCAGTGTGCACAGCCATCAACCAGCCAAGAGCAGCCCCTTCCAAAGCCCTGCAGCTTAACAGTGCCAGCTAAGGGGCAGGCGCCACGTCTCTCAAGGGGTCAGTGAAGACTTTAGTCTGTCCTCAACAGCAGTAGCAGAAGCAAAGCCACCTGGCTCGTTATACTAGTTCTGGAGGTGAAAAAGGCCTGTCCCCAGACCTGGACATTGCATTGGCTCCTTGAGAGGGACACCCCTGAAGTCCCCAGTAGTGGGGTTCAGCCTGGGTGTGCCCTCTGTCGGCATGTCCCAGTCCATGCTCACAGCTCTAGTCTCTCTCCTCTGCCGTCTGGCTGTTCAGGCTGACTACCCTGACCTTTCTAGGCTGCTCCATGTCCCTAGAGTCACACAGTGACCTTTGCTAACAACACCACATGACCTGGTCACTGATAACAGTGACTGCAGGAGTTCATATAACAGCAGCAGACTGCTGGCTTGGCAACTAGAGCCCGTACAAAGATGATATCCAAGTTTCTGATTTTTTCTGTTTATTAAAAAGCAAGAATTTTCAAAAGGAATGGAACTTCTGGTAAATTCCAGATTGGGCCTATGGAAAACTAGAAATTTAGGTTACTCATCTGCCACTGCTGTTATTGCTATTATCCTGGGTCTTGGAAAAACTGAGATAACTCTCTGATTGGGCCTGGGGCTACCAGATAAGAAAAAGCAAGGTCCATGGAGGGGTGGTAACTTCCAGGTTCCTGTGTTGCTCTGCTGCTCTGGAGACGGCAGATGGTCAGTCCCCAACAAAGGAAATGGAGATGGGTCTAGCTGGGAACTTTAACAGGTACCTGAAGGAGGACCCTCACCTCAGGAAAGATTCCCCTGGCATTCTCCCCTTTTTTCCAGCTACAGCTATCTGTTCAAAGGACTGATCAAACACACCAGCCCCTCCTGGGAAAGTCAGGCAGTCAGGCAGCTTTCTTTTCCCTTCTATTTTCAAATGACTTTAGTTTGATTTTGCTTTTCTAATGCCTTGAAATCATCAAATATAAAATTTAACTGGAGAAGATTTAGAAACAAAACCTCCATAGACAGAAGTTATTTAATATTCAACAAAAAAATTAATTTCTTCAAATAAGCCATACCACCTAGACACCAGCTCTTACAATTTGCAGCTAGAAATGTTTGGTGACATTACTGTGACATGAAATGACACTACTATCTTTTTTTAATTTAAAAGATATACTATTTTAAATTTTATTTATTGTCTCCCCCTTGTGTGCGCACATGCAATAGTGCCACAATGTGTGTGCAGGCCCAAGAACAGCTCTCAGAAGTTGGTTCTCTCCTCCCCCAACTGGGTCTCCAGGACTGAGTGAGTGTGTGTGTGTGTGTGTGTGTGTGTGTGTGTGTGTGTGTGTGAGCCCCTTAGGCTATCTGAGCAATGGCACTTACAAGGTTTTCTTTTAAAGAGGTAGAGTCTCATAATGTTGCCTAGGCTGGCCTTGAACTCCAGGCTCACATGATCCTCCTCCTTCAGCTTCCTAGCAACTAGGATCTCAGGTATGAACCACTAGGCCCAGCTAACATTTTCTTCTTTTAGTAGGTAAATGTAATCAAACGTTCACCCATGTGACAAAGTTCCCCTTCCCCTCAACAAAACAACACATCTAATGACTGGACAGTTCCAGCTTCCAGAACTAGAGCTGAGGCTGGGCACTCAGAAAGCAAGGTTGAGTGAGGCCCACTTGGCTACACAGTGAGACGATGTCTCAAAACAAAACATGCAGCCAGACAGAAACTGCCCAGTCTTTATCCTTCCGTTCTTGAAAACAGACCTGGGTATGCAGGTTGTATAAGAGAGAATGGGCCCTCCCTGGGAGCAGGGGAGACCCAGCCTCAGAAGCAGGCCCTCCTGTTGGTTCTCTTCTTAAATCCTCTACTGACCAGTCAAAGGAGAGATTCCTAATTGGCTCTCAAAACAGAATAAAGATGGAAAAATAGAAGAATGGTTATATGAATGAAATTATCATAAAGGTCACCACATCAAGATGTTTGCTGAATACAAACACTATCGTAACACAGGAACTTCATGAATGTTACAGGTACAAAAACTCAGCAGTATCTACTAAATAGACAGCTGAGATCCTGGCAGAGACTGACTTACTCAGATAGAAACTATGTTTAAATGACAAACATCAGCTTTTAAAATAAAGCCCTAAGCTGGCTCTAACCCCATCTGCCCTGGCTCCTGCAGACTTGACGATCAGCTGTGCATGGATGGGGCTCTGAGGTAAGTTACTGCCTTCGGGTGGCATTTTTAGTGTGTCAGAACATATCCTGCACTCACAGCTCTTTTGGAAAGAACTTCTGAGAGCTGACTTTGGCCAAGGGAATCCAGTCATCTTGTCACCAGTTCTACCTTTTCAGTTAAAAAAATTACATGTATGTATGTGCACCATATGTATGTAGCACCCTCAGGCCAGAAGAGGCCATTGGATGCCCTGGAAGTGGAGCTACTGATGGACACACACACTGTACGAATGTGTCACTTGGCCTCTCACCTCGTGTGTGTGCATGTGTGCGTGCGTGTGACAACAGAGGGCGCTCCATACAACTTCCAGGCATCATTTCCTTCTTTCCCCTCCTTTCCACCAGGGTTTCTCCTATAGTTGCTCTTGTATAAGCTAGCCTGCTGGATTGTGGGTTTACAGAAATGCTCCTGTCTCTGCCTTACATTTTACCATAGAGGCACTGGGAGCACACACGCGCATGTCATTAAGCCTGGGCCACATGGATTTGGACTCGGGTCCTCATGCCATTCTAGTCCTCTGGCAGCTTTTAAGACGGATCTCAGTTTCAAAGTTTGCCTGGAACTGGAACTACAGACAGTTGTTAGCTGCCATGTGGGTGCTGGTAATCGAACCCCGGTCCTCTGGAAGAGCAGCCGGTGCTCTTAACCGCTGAGCCATCTCTCCAGCCCCCTCAGTTTCAAAGTGTTGGGTCTCTAGAAGCATCTTTCACTGCTGCAATTCCCCGATCAGAGTCACAGTGTGGGACACTGACCCTGTGATGGGAAGATGGCTGTTTGGAACAGTTATGTGTGAGCCAGTTGGGATGTGTGCTCACCTCCTAAAGCCCGGGCTTTATTGAGGAATGGAAAACCACCTCCTTCTCTGGAGAGGACTCCTGGGACGCACACTTTTGGAAGTGTTCATCAGTCAGAAAAACAGATTTTTGCCTTTGGGTGATGGACATAGAAACCTAAAAGCACCATGGATCCCTTCTAAGATGCCTGGAGTCCTAAGTAGAAATTATAATAAAACTAGATGAAAATGATGGTACCAGTGTAGCTACCATAGGAACTGCATGTGGTTAATAATTCTGAATAATCCTGAGAATTCTGAAGACAGGTTGGTTAAAAGAAAAGAGACAGGGAGGGCTCAGGTGGTAATGCCTCGCACAGGACCTAACTTTAATCTTCAGAACCCACATAAAAAAGGCAGGCATGGGCTGCTAGCAAGATGGCTCAAACAGGTAAAAGCACCTGCTGTGCTAACTCAATGACCTGAGTTTGATCCCTGGAGCCCAGAGCAGAAGGAGAGAGGGTACTTCTGAAACTGTCCTGGGGTCTCTACCACAGGCATAGACTCATTAAAAATAAAAAAGCCAGGTGTAGTGGCACTTTTAGTCACAGGTCACAGGATTAAAGAGATGGTGACAGGCAGATAGATCCCTGGGGTTCTCTTCTATGGCTAGCATGCCTAGCCTACTGGTCAAGGTCAGTGAGAGATTCTGCCTCAGAATAAAAGGGAGACAGTACTTGAGGAACACTCAAGGATGGCTTACATGTACAGAGAGAGAGAGAGAGACAGACAGACTTGAACTTTCGGGAAAAATAAAAAGCAAAGCCCACACCTGAATATACAGGTGCCTGAGCTGCTCCTGGCCACGAGAGAGCCTGGGATTGCAGGAGGAAGCAGCAGGGGCAGAGTTGCAGAGCCCAGACATGCAAAGCAGACAGGGCCTGCCAACACAGACCTCAGAACACTATGTCCCGCTGGTGCCCTCAGGTCACCGCGATGGCAGGATGGTACTTTCAGTTACAGGACTCCTGTGCTGACAGAGTCCTGAGAATGCATCTGAAGCAGGAGACCTTTTCATCCTTTCTCAGAGAGACTTAAAAGAACCTCATGCTTTGTAAACCATTTTCAAGGAAAAGACAAATAAAATGGAACATTTTAAATTATATGTAAGAGTCCACTGTAAAGGTTTACAATATTGGATGTCCAGGTTAAAGACAGCCTCCAGGGGATAGTGAGCCAGTGTTCAAGCACCACATCAGCTTAGTTAAACACTGAATAATAAAAACTATGTGTATAGTATTTCACCTGCATACACACATGTGCACCGTGCTGTGCCCAGTGTCCTTGAAGGTCAGAAGAGGGTCTCAGAGCCCCTAGCACAGAAATTACAGATGGTTGAGAGTTGTCATAGTTGCTGGGAATCTAACTGTATCATCTGGAAGAACAGCCAATTCTTTAACTACAGAGCCAACTTTCCAGACCCTTTAGTTCTCTTTAATCTCATTTCAAGCCTGTCTTATGTCACCAAAACAGCTACTACCACCTGTCAGGTGTGGCCGACCTTTTGATGTTGCCATATTTAACTGTTATCTACAAAGTGCACGCCTGAGAACTGCATTGGTGAGTTTTAAAAGAGTTGGGGTCCAGAAGGTAAAGGTGCTTGCTGAAGCTTGACCCACTGGGTTCTACGTGATGGAAGCTAAAAACCAATTTCCAACAAACTGTCTTATCTCTACATATGCATACATACACATGTACACACACAAAACAGAGTATAACTAAAGAAAAGATTCTCTCTTTTTCTCTCATTCACTTAGTAAGTTTACAATTTTGTGTTGATTTCATTTATAGCTACTCTTGGATCCAAACTGCTGTCTGGACACACCTGAATCCTAGATGTAAAACAGCAACTTCACTTCCATTTTTCCAGTATTGATTCTCACTAAGGACAAGCTACTTAAAAAACAAAGCTGGGCCAGGCGTGGTGGTACACACCTTTAGTCTAGAACTCAGGAGGCAAAGGCAGGCAGATGTCAGGGAATTTGAGGCCAGCTTGGTCTACAAAGTGAGTTAGTGGCAGGAAAGCCAGAACAGCTACATAGAGAAATCCTATCTTGAAAAACAAAACAAAGTTGGTGCAAGATAGCTCGTCCCTCATAGGAGACCCAAGTCCCCGGCCCATACTTGTTCTGCTGTCAACTACAGGGCAGGGTTTTGACCCTTTCTTCTTCATCCGGGAAAAGTGAAGCTGACCATATATCAGCCCATCGGGTTCATATGCTAAAGTCAGTTGTTGTAAGCCAAACGCCTTCTGTTCAAACATGAGGGTCACCAAGCTAGGTTTTATCGACTCCATCTCTTGTTGGAAATGTTCCTAGAGCCTAATTGCTGTGTACCGTATGGGTCCAGCAGGGGGAGAGAGACACCCTTCCTTCAGATGACAAACTCAAAGCAGTTAACTGCCCAAGCAGCCAAACCATGGCCAGGAGAAAAGCCACCCTCAGGGTCTCATCCACTCTGCTGATAGAAGAACTGCTCCTGCTCATAAGGCCTCACCCCAGCATTCCCACAGCACTTATGCAGAACTAAGAGGCTGCACTGGGCACCCACCCTTCACCATCTTGACTTTGCTCCAGTTTGAAATCCGCCATGCTGGTCTCCATATGTCTGCTGATGGAGGTTTTCCTGGACTTGTTTGTGTATTTGTGCATGCACACAAGCCAGAGGTCCATCTTTGCTGTCGTTCTTCAGGAGCTGTCCCTCCCTCCTCAGCCCCTAACTGGGTTACTGGCTTTTTAATGTGGATTCTGGAGACGAATTAGGTACTCATGCTTGCACGACAGACATTTTACCCAGTAATGAAGCCATGTATCTAGTCATGGACTACTTTTTGAGGACACTCCTTACAGTCTGTAGGTCTCCAGCCTCTCCACAGAGTAGGGAACCACAGGGGCTCAACACACCAAAGAGCAACTGACCAGTGACAGCCTTGTATAGATGGTGCCACATGTATGAGGCAGAGATGGGACCTGGGAACCACAGGGGCACTTTGTGAGCATTTTAGACACATAGTTCCTCAGCTCTGATGTCAGCAGTTGGAATTTTACTCCACATAACCCAGGCCAAGTTATAAGGGAAAGACTCGTAAGCTTTAACATTCATTTTGTGTCCTGCCCTCCTCCACCCAGTCCTGTTAGCGAATGGCCACAGGGCTAGCTTACCTCTTTGTGGGAGTCTTTGTGGGCTTCCAGAGTCTTCATGATCGTCAGTTCTGCATAGTTTTTGAATCTTGCTGGCTGGTTTCTCAGAATCTCCCGTAAAACTCTCAGAGCCAGAGCTCGAATGGAATGCTAGGAGTGAGAGAAAAAGATATGTCACCAAATGGTTTGTGGTCCTTGTCCATGTGTATAGCATGCATGGGCCCACAGGCTAACTAAGCCCTATTCCAGGTAGTCTGGCCTCTTACAAGCCATGGATGACATGGGTGACAAAAGTCTATTCAACGTGGGCTTCCTGGACAGTCAACTCCAAGAAGGTAGGCACTGATGCCTGTGTCATCTTCGGGACCCAGCACCTGGAGAGACTGGCGAAGACTTCTAGAATGAACCCTATACTGCAGATCAAATGACAATGGCACACCTAAGTTCATGGTCAGTTCCCTAGCTTTTCTTGACTTAATGAAAGTTTGGGTCCATGAGTCATCCTTCTGTGAGCCCAAAGCATCTGACCCTTTTGTGAACAGGGCCTGCCAGGCTGTGAACTCTCTAAGGTCAGCTAGAGACCTGTGTCTGTTCCTGACCTTCTAGGTGATGAGGTCACCACTGCAACAGGCCTCAAGCTGTTAAGGCCTAAATCATGTGCCTGGAGAAAAGCCATTCCAAACAGACGCCTAATCTCAAGAAAAGAGATCGGAGTTTACTGCAAACAGAGCCAACAGGCACATCCTGATTCCTTGTCACTCAACTGTGTACTATGCAAACGCACACAGAAAGCACCTGCCCTCTGTATGACATCATCCCATCTCCCCACAGAGCCCAGCCAAGTGTATGCAGTACCTTGAAAAAAGTTAGTGTCGCTTTCATTCACATTCCCTGTCTTTATTTACCTCTAATCCAGACCTTTAGTCCTGAGAGTCAGAAAACAATTCCCGGGCAGCATTTGCTGCTCCCCTCCCATCCAAAGCCTGCTGCCACCTGTCACTACCACTGTGACCCTGGGTCTGGCCCATAACCTCACACTGTGCTAGCTCCTTGGAACTTCTCCCAGCCTGGTGCTGTCAGGCCATGGAAAACCAATGTGGAGAGATGGACCATTACTTAGAAAGTTTAATCCTGGGGCTGGAGAGATGGCTCAGTGGTTAAGAGCACTGTCTGCTCTTCCAGAGGACCCGGGTTCAATTCCCAGCACCCACATGGCAGCTAACAACTGTCTGTAGTTCCAGTTCCAGGCAAACACCAAGGCAAATAAATAAACAATAAAGTTAAAAAAAAAAAAAAAAAGGAAGTTTAATCCTAGCTGTTCCCTCCCAAATCTGTATTGGGGCCTGCTCCACAGGTAGGAAGGATGACTTGGACTGGATCACCTCTCTTACCTGTACTCACCTCCACCGATATCAGCCACTAAGTACCAGGTCTAGTCACAACCCAGCATGCTATGAAGCCTGATCTGGCATATTCCAATGTCGCAGCATGAAGGTTTTATTTTATACTACTAATATACCTTGGGTACCTGTCGTCTGCCCTGCTAACATTAATTCTAACACAGGCACAGGGTGAACCAAGATGAAATTTTCTGAGATGCAGCACTTAATAAGGTCTTTTAAAAAATAAACTCTGGGCAGGAAAGACAGCTCAATGACATGAGTTTAACTCCCTCCAGAAAACCATGGAAAGAAAAGAAGTGACTGCTACACATTGTCCTCCTCACGCATGCTCTATAGGACCACAGAAATTATTATATTTTTTTCTCATGATGGGGTCTTTTTGTGTAGCTTTGACTGTCCTAGAACTTGCTTTGTAGACCAGGCTGGCCTCAAGCTCACAGAGATCTGCCTGCCTCTGCCTCTCAAGTGCTGGGATTAAAGGCATTCACCACTACCACTGGGCAAACTAGCTAAAAAATTTAAAAATAAGCTTCTCTAGTTCTTTATTTCACATGAAATAGTAATAAAACTCATGTGAAGATGAATCTTGGAAGAATCAGTCTATATTAATGAGGTTTGGGCACAATTCTGCGTTAAAGTATTTAAGTTCAGGAAGGGCCCACTGGCTGGATGCACACCCAATCACAGAGAGACTTGGGTATGGCCGTGTGAGCTGAGGTGGCTCTTGCAGTGAGCGCTGAGGAACTATGTGGAAAGCAGATGAATATGTGACTTGGTGTAAGCCAGGCACATAACCCACAAAGGAAAGCTGGTGAGCCCTGATCAGGAAAGGCACCATGTAACAGGGACGTCGTAAATGCCTACATCTTTGTCCCCGAGAGTTTCTAGCAGCAGCAGCAGGATGGTCTTGAAGTGCTCCTCCCACACGCCCAGGCTGTCTTCCCTGGTGATCTTGAGCAGCTCCAACAGTGCTCCCTTCCGCTCCTCCACACGCTCATTGTGGTTAGACAGCTCTTTCAGCAAGTCAGCCACCAGGTCCGAGTGGTCAATGGGCACTGGGGAAACACACAGGGAACCTCAGGAGATGTTGGCCGTAGGGTTCCCGCCATGTTCTTTCCTACTGACTCTGAGTGATAGATGCTACACATTCATTCCCCTCCCACCCTGCCCTGCTTGGCTGCCGGCCTCCTCTTGTGAGCTATCTGTCCCTCATCACTTTCCCCTTTCTTTTTTTACACAGAGGCTTAAAAAAAAAAAAAAAAAAAAAATCCAAGTGCTTGAGACCCATTTTTTCCCAAAGTCTTCTATCTACCCTGTCTTGAGTTGGGCTTTCTACTGCACAGCCTCCCCAGTAGGAGACCCATTCCAGTGCACAGACTGGATCCTCAGGTCTTCCCATTCTCCCTGACTAACATCTGTCCCATTCCAATGGCAAACATTCCCGAGTCCCTCTCCGGTCACACCGATTAATATCTGCTCCATTCTTGGATGTGCAGAGCTTGGGAGCCAACACAGTAACTAACTCCAATCAAAACACTGGAAAGCTTGCTCGATTCCACTAATGATTACCAGCAGGGCTCTGAATTACATCAAATGGCTCAAAGGTACCTCTTTCCCGGTCCATACTCACTGAAGAGCCCTCAACCCTGAAAACCCAACTTTAAACAGGGTGCATGGGGAACCAACTGTGCACACCAGTACCACAAGCACTCTCCTGAGGCATATTTGCAAATTTCTTTAGGTTCTGAGATTGGAGGACAAGCACATGAGGACGTTCAAAATGTCACTTCTCCTGGCTGTCACACCCTTCTCCATAAGCTTTTTAGTTCATAGATGGTAAATAAAAAATAACTGACACCCCAATCTCTCTTTGGTCAAGAGTAATACAGGAGAAGTAAGTAGTGCAGAGTCTCTATAAGCAAAGGAAAAAACACCCACTTCCCCCAGAAAGCATGGGTCATAGCAAACACTGGCTACCCGAGGCCTACAGCCAGGGGACTAACACTCGGCAAATCTGGGAAATTGTGTTTTGACCCTTGATGGCTCTTCTGTTCTGGACACTTGGAACTATCTTCTACCTCTGAGCTGCACAGTATCAGTCCTTTACTCCTTCTGTGCCTTGAACCTGCCCCTTGACTCCATGTCCCCACCAAAATGTGCTCATTCCAACCTAACAGGCTGCAACAGTCATGCCAGGAAGTGAGCCTTCCTGCAGGACAGCCCAATTACTTCATGATTATACAAACACTCACGCAGTTATTAATTACTTAGAATTCATATTTACATAATTCTCCATTCAAACTCCATTGAAACAAAACAGATGTATTACAAGCTGCAAAAAAAAGCCCTGTAAAACTGTGGGAGAGCAAAGCTGGTGCATATGAGTGAGGTGGAAAGAGAAGAACTAAAGCTGCGGGTACAAACACCATCAGACCAAAAGACACTTGCTGCTTAGGGGACGCAGGTCAAGATTCTGCTTTGCTCCTGCAGATTGCATCCAGGGCCTCACATGTACTAAGCGCAACTCAATCCTTGAGTCACATTCTCTGTCCCTGAACACTGGGACTAGGAAGAAATGCCTGGACATATCTCTGTTATTTTTTGGGCAAATATCTTAATCTTTCTGAATCTATTTCTTAGCCTGTAAAATGAGAATAACTGTCTCTAATCTGAGGAGCTAATGGGCATATGCTTCTCAGCAGGACACAGTCTGGGAAGACCCTGGGTACCACACTGCTAAAGGAAGAGGGTAGCCATGTGCATGGCTTTGGGACCTCACCTTTATGGCTACGAGAGCTGGGACAGTGTGGGCCAAGGTCTTCACAGACAGCAAGCATTAGTTGCCTGTGCCCCGCTGCACATCCTGGTAACCACTCGGGTAGCATTCTAGGGAAGACCTAGTGGCAGAGCCTTCACTTACCGACTGCAGGCTTGCAGAGGGTATGACCAAGTGGGCTTCTACTCACAGGGGACCCCCTAGGCCTGAGCACACAAGCAGTTCTGAGTAAATGATAGAGCAGGACACACCCCACATGGCTGGGGTGACAGAGGGAAGTATGTAGTAGACACAGAAGAGGTGAGCAAGCACAGACCATCGCGGAGCTGCTCCATGTCATCGTCAAACACCGCCTCCTTCAGAGCCGTCTTGTCATAGGTGTTGATGGTGTCTGAGTAGGGGTATGGGTTATACTCCCGTGCCCGAGGCCCCGGGAAGGCACGTGGAGGCTGTGTGTTGAGCAGGGAGGTCTTGTTGTCCAAAGCCATCCTGCCTCCTTCGACCTCACCTCCTACCCGGCCTTCAGTGGCAGGTGAGGCGGCTCCCCCATCTCGGGACACCTGGAACACAGCACACGGTCACTATGGGAGCTCCCAGCACGCCTGCTCATTTGTCTTCCACCCCCCCAGGCTCTCCTTTCCCTTCCTCCACCTCTCTTTCATAGGGTCTCACTCTGTAAGCCTGGCTGTTCTGAAACTCACTAGGTAGATCAGCATGGCCATGAACTCAGAGATCCACACAGCTAGCTGCCTTCCCAGTGCCAGGACTAAAGGTATGTGCTTCTACACCGGCCCACACTTTTTTTCCTTGATGCTTAGGAATTTCTTAGAAGGGCCAGGAGTTTCCATTTGAGAGCTGGCCCCTGACAAAAGAATAACTACCGATACTTAATTTTATCCAAAACATTTTTTTAAAGTGTATGTATGTGCTTGTACCCACACAGGCCAGAAGAGGGCGCTCTTCTTAGAGTTGCAGGTGGTTGTGAGCTGCCTAAGATAGGTGTTGGGAACCAAACTCTGAAAAGAGTGTCACATGCTCTCCTGTGTCCAGCTCTGTTCTATTTGTATTTCTAGCTGAATAGAATGTTCTTCCATCTGCTTACATATTCAGCCTATCTTCCTTTGTTTGGTGATTCACCATACTCAAGGAGTTTTCTGAAGGATCACTACCATGCAGTCTTGAGAAGCCTGCTTCAGACCACTGTGGCTTCTGGTTCCGCTGCCAACAGTAGAGGCTTCTCAAGCATCCCTTAATAATAGCTCCATGGAGAAAGGTCAAGTACCACTCAGAGCCTAAAGCAGTCTAAATATCCACAAATCAGGGGTTGCCAGATTATCTCAAAACTACCTCTAACTTTGAGACACTAAGTATCTCCCAGTCACAAGCAATCACTCTTCCATTCCCTGGACACCCAGTACTGCACTTGCTTCTCCAATGTCTGTCTTATCGGTTGTCTTCCAATGGTCTCTGTATGTTTCTGATAGTCTTGTTCTCCTGGTTAGTTTTGTGTCAATACAACACAATCTAGAGTCATTTAGGAAAAGGGACCCTCAACTGGGAAAAAAAATGCCCCTAAAAGATTGGCCTGTAGGCAAGCCTGTGGTGCATTTTCTTAATCAATAATTATTGTGGAAGCACCTAGCCCATTGTAGGTGGTACCACCCCTGGGTTGGTAACCTTGGGTGCTATAAGACAAGCTGAGCAAGACATGAGGAACAAGCCAGTAAGCAGCACACCCCTGTGGCCTTTGTATCATCTGACTTCCCTCAGGGATGACATGGAACTGTAAGCAGAAACAAACCTTTTCCTCCTCAGGTTTCCTCCTCATGGTGTTCTATCACAGCAATAACAATGTAACCAAGACCTGCTATGAGGCCTTCACCTCAGGCACAGCAGCCTGCCTGTTCAGCCCCTACATGACAGTGCTAGGAGAACAAGTCTGGGCTTAGTGCTGGCAACGGGCAGCCTATTTCTTCACCTCGACATGATTTCTAGGGATCTGGAATAGACCGGTGTTTCCCACAAAATTGTATTTGTGCTGCTAACAAGATACAGCTCACATTCTATGTTTATATGTTTTTAAAAGTTGTGGTAAATACGAATACCCTTTCATTCAACCATCCATAATCATAGTTTAGTGACATTAGATACATTCACTATTTTGTGTAACCATCAACACCATGTATACCCCAAACTTTCTCATTATCTCTCCAAAACTCTACACCCAATAAATAACAATTCCCCTGCCCACACAAATCTTGATTGTATTCTCTACCAATCTGTCTATGTTAGATATCTCAGGCAAAGGAAATTAAAATATGCTAGCCCTTTTGCAATTGACTTATTTCACTTGGCATTTAAAGTTCACCTAGGTTATAGCACAGGTCACATTTCTTCCCTTTGGAAGACTGTCTGTCACATCTTTACCTTTGCCACTTGCTGATACACACTGGGGTGTTCACCTCAGCTACTATGACCAATGCTACAGTAAATGCTAGTCTATAGACACCTGTCTAAACTCACACTTGCAACTCTCTGTACATATACTTCCCAGGAGATCTAGAATGCATGTCATTGATACCTACAAAGTAAGACTTTGTACTATATTTAATATACAAAGAATACTATAAGCATAGATCTATACAAATTCAGACCAACAAGGTGTAGACTATACCTCAACAGCAGTTTCCTGAGTGGAAGACATGGTAACTCTCTTATTATTAGAGCATGTGGGTGCCTATGTGTATGTGTGCGTACACACCATACACAAGTGTGCCAGTAATAAGACAACTTCACGGGTCAGCCCTCTCTCCACCATCATGTAACAGACCTTGAACTGAGCAGAAAGCCTTTCACTCTTGGAACCACCTTGTCAGCCTCTAATCTTCCTTTCTTGGTGGATTCTTTCTTTTCTGCCCTTTTCTACATACAGATTTTGCAAAGATGGGGATTCCAATAGGCACATTAACTGACATTTTGTTTTCCTCACTGCATAAACAATTTAAGTGTAGATAAAGTTCTGTGGATATCACGTGTAATCATACCATACTTTTTACTCACACTTTAATAAAATTCACTCTATTCTTTTTCAAAAAGTTGCAGATTAATATTGAACTATGATACTTTGTGGAAATAATGTTCTTTTCTTTTGCTGAGTTCTTTAATTAAATGAATTGCTGGCAGAGTTGACGTCACTTGTGTTAAGTGTGGTCCTCCTGGCTTCCAGACGGCTCTACTAACCCCCACAGGACGGTGTCTCACTACAGCATTATCATCTCTCTCACACTCAATGTTTTGGATACCTACCCCCTGTACTTCTGTAATTTCTCAGAATGGACTTTCCCAACATTTTTAACATTGTCGTTTCTTGTGTGAACCATCGCCCACCAGCTCTGACTTGCATCTATGTTAAGGCCTACTTGTACACTTGAAGACCAGACACACTGGCTCTGACTTTCACCTCAGCACCTTAGCAGGAAAATTTGTCTGCACTGGTTAGTTTTTACACCTTAATATCAATTAGCATCACATGGGAAAGATGTGATGAGAAAGGGCACAGGTTAGGAACTGCTTCTATTACACTGGCCCGTGGGCATGTCGGTAAGGCATCTTCTTCCTTGATGATGGACAAGCAGGGCCCAGGTCACTGTGGATGGCACCACTGCTGAGCAGAGGTCTTGGGCTGTATAAGAAGCCATGAGGAGGAAAGCAGTAAACCGTGTCCCTCCGTGCTCTCCGTTCCAGTTCCTGCTTCCAGTTCTTACCTTGGCTTCTTCTCCCATGTTGTGGCGACTGTTATTATTATTATTATTATTATTATTATTATTGTTATTATGGTTTTTTGGCATTTAGAGACGGGGCTTCTCTGTGTAGCTCTGGCTGTTCTGGAACTCATTCTGAACATCAGGTTGACCTTTCAGAGATCATCCTGTTTCTGCCTCCTGAGTTCAATGTGGTTCTGGGCATTAGAGCCAGGCTCTCATGCTTGCATGGCAAGTACTTTACTGTAGACTGGGCATCATGCCAGCCCTCGCCTCACCACATTATCACATCACAGAGGTGAGAACATGTCCAGGACAAGTGAGCAGAAGCTGAGAACCATGCTTCTGAAATGTCTTTAAACTGCCTTACGCCTCTAAAAATGTTATTATTTTTTAATACCAGAGTAGAAAACACAATCACCAGGGAATTCAGTGTGGGAAGGACTCGGTCTACTGCCACTAAACTAAACTGACAGAACTGTCCATTGGTCCAGGACACTCACAATATCACAGTCCTTCTTGCCGTCTCGCTTAATTGGCTCATTCAGGTCCTCTTGGCTTCGGAAGCTGAACTTTTCGATGGCTTCTGTAACTCCACGCAAAGAGCTGTAGATTTCTTCAGAGTTCAGGTTCTCTGTATCATAGTCCAGCATGCTATAATTTAAAAGGAAAAAAAAAAAAAAAAGCATTTTCTGAAAAACTGAGGTATGTACATAAAACTAGGATGGGCCTAAATGATTTAGTAATTTCTAGTACAACTAATTATACTGGGGTCTTCGGTTAGCTGGGATGAAAGGGGGCAGCTCCCACCAGAGCACTGCCACTGTCCATCTTCATGGCAAATCTGGCCCCAGACATATATCACACAGCACCCAGGATCCAGTGAGGAACAAAAAACCACAGGATGTGAGAACTCAGGAGTGACATTGGTGACTGAATGCACAAGGTGATGAAGGTGAAAATGTAACTTTCTTATCTTGGAGATGAAAAAACGGTGGTTTGGTTGTTACTGGTCTCAAATGTACAAACTCTACAGGAACAGGTACATGGAAAAAGCTTGGATTACAGAGGGGCTTCTGAAGAGCAAAGCGGACCACTTCAGAAGACCAGGCCAGCATACTAGAATCCAATCCAGAGGAACATGTAAGCCCATACCTCAAAGAATACGAGACACCAGCGTGGGAGTCACAGTCAGACCTCCCCTCCTGGGCTCTACTTCCCACATGGTCTAACCCAGGAGCTTCCTGGGAATATCAGGTTTGTTTATAAAGCAAATCTCAAAGCGATGAGAGCCACCTTCTTGGATGAACATCTAAAGACACTTCTAGAAACAATACTTGTTCTTTATGGGAACATGATAGCAACTGCTATCCTTTGAGACAATAATAATAAAACACGGAACTGAAATGATTTTAAAAAAGAGAAAAGGAAAGCCTTTTGGTCCTGTAGTTTGTGGGCAAGTGTTCTTTCTTTAATGTGTGAAAAGGGTGCTAAAAAAGAGGAGCGTGAGAAGAAACACCCACATCTCTCCTTACTGAGAATTTAAAATAACAACAAAAAAGTCAAGAAGCACAGGATGGGTAGACAACAATGAGAGCAAAGCAAAGTGGGTGGGACAGTCAGCCGGGGGCACTCTACACACGCTTGCTTTAAGAAGCATCCGTAGTAGTTAAATGAGACTGTCCCCCAAGGCTCTGGTATTTGAATAACTGGTCCACAGCTGGTGGCACTACTTGCAGAGTGGGTGTTAGGAGGTGTGGCCTTGCTGGTTTTGGGCTTTGATACTAAAAAGCCTTGCCAACCCTCCAGTCTGCTCTCTCTGCAGCATGCTTACTTTTGAAAAGGTGCACTGCCAGCCTCCTGCTCCTGCCTGACACCAAGTCCCCCTACTTAGATGGACTCTTGTCCCTCTGCAACTGGAAATTCAGATAAACTTTCTTGGTCATGGCATGTAATTACAGCAACAGAAAAATAACTAACACAGAAGTTGGTGCCAGAGACTGAAGAACCTGGCTGAGATGCTGTGTGGAGGAACATGGAAGACGCAGCAGCCAAGCTCACGAGGCTTCAGAGGGGAACGGTGTTAGGGGTAGAGAACTTTCTAGAATTGGGCTAGAGAACTTCCTTTAATATTTTGGGAAACAATCAAGCTGTCCTTGTCCTGAGAGCCTGCCTGAGGTTAAATTTAAAAGTAATGAACTAATTTCTCTGATGGAGAAAACTTCAAGGCAGGCTAGCTAGCACTGAGTCTGTGACATGGCTGTTACCACCAACACTTGTGCAGTCTACGGGGAAAAAGAACAGGTGGGGCAGACAGAAAGTGCACACTGTGGAGAGAAACAGTGTGCTAAGGAGCTCCCTGTCAAGAACAGCTGTAGCAAATGAGGCCCCTGCTCTGCTCAGAAACAAAGGGTCCACCCCACTAAGCTTCTGAGCTGTAAAAGAAAGTCTACGGAGTTTTCTGCTCCTACAAAGCAACTGAATAAAAGTGTTGCTGTGCTAAACTAGGTCGGGACGTCCATGGGGTACCGGCTTAGAGGCAGGAAGGGTCCTAGAGGGGAAGGGCTATGGTCTCTTTCTCCACTATCAGAGAGCCACTGACGACAATGTGCCCTTGGAGAATCCCGACCTGGTCGTCCAGAGAGGGCAAAAGGCTATGAGATGCCATTTCATGAAGTTGAGAAAGTGAAGTCTGTTAACAGTGGAGACAGACCTCAAGATGTCGGAGATGCAAGCCCTGATATTTGAACATTGATTCCTAGTGAGTGTGAGGGTTTGGGTGGTGAGTCTTGAACGAAGCATATCACCAGGGGGTTTGAGTTGCTCAGATTTATAGTCTTGCCTTAGTTTGCCCACTTAGCTTTGTGCTGATTGTCTGAAGATGGGCTCTCAGCATCCTGCTGCCACCCTGACACGATCCCTTATTAGCTCTTCTTTCTGTAGGTTCCTTGGTCATGATATTTTCTCACAACCATAGACAAGTAACTAACACAGCATTCAAGATAGGATGAGATGCTGTAAGCCAATTTCACTTCTAGAAAGTCCTGAGCTAGCTGAAAAGCTGGGCAGAACACGCATGGTTAGTTTTTCTAAGGTCTATTGGTGAGATCTGCTCCTAACAGAAAAACTGCCAGCCATGCACAGCCCAAGAAGGAAATTTTCTTTATGTTAAACACAATCACAATTGACCAAGCCCCTCCTCCAGTGAGTATCACAGGAGTGGCCGGATTTCTGCCCAATGGAGGGTGCAATGATCCAAGTATTTTCCATAGCTGGCTACAATACCAGCCTTGAGCTCACTCTCATGGGTGGATGCCATCGGCCTAGCACTGCACAACTGATCCAGATAGAAGCTTTCTTTCCTAAGAAAAGGAAAAAAAGCACTCATCTGCTCTCGTAGGAGAGTTCAGACAACACACACCAACTCAGACTGGTCTTGGCACTCAGTGAAAAGAAACATGAGGCCCGCACACACCCGCAGCTGAAGCCCAATGTGTACCCAGGAGAAGCTAAGGGAAAAACTAGACCGAGCAGAACTCAAAAGGGTTCTAGGCAACCTTAGCTCACAGGCTGTCCCCAAGGTCATTCTCCAGAAGTGTTGAAAGTATGACTGGAGAGGAGTTCCATGTCCCTTTCCTAGGCACTCTGCAATACCAGTATATGTTAGGAAGTGTTTATACATCTGACCAGTACACTACTTTTATATAGAAAAACTGAGCATTATGACTCAAATAAAAAATATATACAAGATGTAAAAGAATGCCTTAAATACTTTCAATCACAACAACCAAAGATAATAGCATAGCTCATGCAAAAGAAAAAAAAAAAATCAAAGAATTGAAAGAGTGATGGATGGACGAGAGGTGGTCTGGAGGAATGTTCAGTTTTTAAGGAATGTCACAATATTATTTTCCATGTGTTGCTTCAGAGAATATTGGCTTTCAGGTAAATTGGCCCCATGATTTTCAGCCCAAACTCCCTTCAAATGTCTCATTTCAGCTCAAATGACTGCACCATCCCAGTGGCCTCTTGTCAAGAGAAGAAAACAAAAGCTCAGCCAGCTGTTCTCCTTCTCACTCTCCAGGAATGAACTGACTCCAGCTGCCGCCCTGGCAGCAACGTGTGCGTCCATCAAGGCCGTTCACGGGGACTAATGTTCAAGTGGAAATCATGGGCTCTAGATGTGAGAGACAAGTGCCTTCTAGTGATGGGCATCATTCTCCCCACCCTTTTTCTGTGATAGCTATGAATTGGTCCTTTGTAAGATCAACATCCTTTAAGGCTTCACTTCTTAGGGAAAACAGGATTTCCTGAGAAGGCTGTCAATAGAAAGTGGGTGGGGCAAACAACCCTCAATCTGTCTTTTAGAAAGACTTGCTTTTATTTGTGTGTGTATATGTTTGTGTGTGTGTGCATGCTTGCACAGGTACTCACAGAGGCCACAAGTGGTGGCAGGTCCCTAGCGCTAAAGCCTGAAGTAGGCACTAGGACTCAAACTGTAAGAGTTCCCAGCTCCGAGACCTGAGGAATGATTCCAGGAGGAGGACCCAGAAGAAGGCTGTGAAGAGGCTGGTGAGGTGAGTCTGCTTGTAACGCATGGTGCCCTGCTTTAACTCGGGGAAAATCCCGGGACATAACCTGGGTTAAAGGCAGGCCTTGGTCACCTGTAAGCATTCTGATTGGACACTGAGGGCTTCCTTAGGAGTCTTAGAGTAGGAGGAGTAACTCAGCCAGCCAATGGTCTGAGGTCCTGTCACCCAACACTGCCGCCTAGTAGAGCCCAGTAACTGCCCTGAGATCCAGATGGTGATGGAAAGGGACGGTCAAGATGCCAAGAAGGAACCAAACGAGGAGAAAAGAAGCCTGCTCTCTGAACCTTCCTTTTCTGTAGTTTTGGGAGAGGAATACCGGACAGAGAAAGATTTCTACTTGGCTCTCTCTCCTCAGCTGCTTACCACAGGTTCTCCTTATGTTTTTACCCCCGACTCTTAATGCTGCACTTCAAATTCAGGGCCTTGTGCACAACAGGAAAGCACTCTACTACTGAGCCACACCCCAAGGTATAAATATGTATTAACTGTTATCAACTGGTGAGTTAGACGGATGCATTACTATGTGCTTATGGGAAAGATGATTCTGAAGAGGGGTGTCTTCTAGATGACAATTTTTATGGCTGGCTGGAAGATGGCTGAAGTGAGGCTCAGTGTGTGAAAGGGCATGCAGGCCAGCATGCTAGGGGACAGTCGATGAAGCAGATCTACACTGGGTGATAAGGTTAAACTTAGAAAAAAGTGACAAGTACAGTTATCATTAAAAAGTAGAGACAAGGGGCTGGAGAGATGGCTCAGCGGTTAAGAGCACCGTCTGCTCTTCCAGAGGACCCGGGTTCGATTCCCAGCACCCACATGGCAGCTAACAACTGTCTGTAGTTCCAGTTCCAG
Organism: Sigmodon hispidus; assembly: GCA_004025045.1. Taxonomy (NCBI): domain Eukaryota; kingdom Metazoa; phylum Chordata; class Mammalia; order Rodentia; family Cricetidae; genus Sigmodon; species Sigmodon hispidus. The sequence continues at coordinate 29,088 of PVIH01010087.1, forward strand.
GCAAACACCAAGGCAAATAAATAAATAAATAAATAAAGTTAAAAAAAAAAAAAAAAAAAAGTAGAGACAAGTCTGTGCATCAGGTGTCATGGGAACCCATGGATGCTGGTTTCCAGGTTTGCTTTTTAAATTCCTGAAATGTGTTAGAGAGTGTGTGTCTGTGTGCGTGCGTGTGCGTGCGTGTGCGTGTGTGTGTGTGTGTGTGTGTGTGTGTGTGTGTGTGCGAGCGCGCGTGCGCACACCATGATAGACATGTGGAAGTCAGAGCACAGCTTTGTGGAGTTGGTGTCACATTCCACCTTTATATGGGTTTCAGAGACTGAACTCAGCTTGTTAGGCATGAGTATATCACCTTACAGACTCTCTGGTTTTCCTCTTTCTTTATAAATTAAAAAAAAATTATTTTATGTGCATTGGTTTTTGCTATGAGTATTGGGTCCCCTGGAATTGGAGTTACAGACACTTGTGAGCTGCCATGTGGCAGCTGGGAATTGAACCTGGGCCCTCTGGAAGAGCAGTCAGTGCCTTTAACCACTGAGCCATCTCTCCAGCCCTTTCTTTGCTTTTTTAAAACCTCTTATTCTTTCACAGGGCTGGGTTCACACTCCTCATACAAAGCACAGTTAACAGCTGGTCCTCCTGTGTTCTGCTTGTAGGAAAAGCATGCTCTTAGGTTCAGATCTTTACAACAGCACCCAAGAGACCTGGAACAGGTGTCTGGAGGAATACATAGGACTTTCTTGGGATCACAAATTTAACTGTTTTAAAACTTGACAGAAGCCATATTCTTCTAAACTTTTAACACTGTCATTTAGCCAGTGTCAGGCAGCTGCTGCTTGCTAGGGACAAATAATATACTCCCTGAAAGTAGGGCATCTTTCCCAGTTAGTGCATTTATTTGTTTGGCAGTACTGGAGACATCCTAGGGCCTCAGGCATGCTAGGCAGGAGCACCACCACCATAGTGTCAGCCCTATGTAGGGCATCCTTAGGGAGATGGGACAATGGAGCTACCTATCCTATCCTGGTGCTTTTATTTGCTTTTGTCAACTTGATTTAAGCTAGAATTATCTGTGGAGCCTCAGTTGAGGAAATGCTTCCATCACATTGCTTGTAGGCAACTCTGTGGGGGCATTTTCGTATTAGTGCCTGATGTGGGAGGACCCCTCACTGTGGGCAGTGCCATGCATGACCTGCGCAGGCAGTCCTGAATGATATAGGAGAGCAGCCATGGGGAACAAGCCAGTCAGCAGCATCCTCCATGGCCTCTGCTTCAGCTCCTGCCTCCAGGTTCCTGCCTGGAGTTCCGGCCCTGACTGAAGGTGAACTATAAGCTATAAGCTGAAATAAAGCCTTTGCTCCCAAGCTGCTTTTGGCCATGGTGTCTTATCACAGCAGGAAAAGTAAAAAGCTCTTAGGGTGCCCTGTCTGGTAGTTGTGAAACAGTATGTAAGGATGTAGTTGGCCTGTGCGTGGACAGCAGGAACAGCAACTATGGAAAGCCAGTGCCAGTCTTACCCAATCCTTAGCAGAGCTCTTCTGCACCTGACACTCTTATTGAGGTGACTGCACCCGCCATTGCTACCTGGACAGCATGATGTGTCCTGAACGCCATGCTAGCACAAGCAGCCCATGAGAGCAAATGGTGACGAGCCTGGCTGGGTGGTTAAAGAAGTTACTGAGACAGAGCAGCAGCCTGGCTCCCAAGCCTGTTCCTGCAAGGCTAAACGGAAGCAAGAATCACACCAGAGGAGCTCAGAGACTTGCCAGAAGACCTAGGCAACCTTGGAAACACAATAATATTGTGACATTTTCGACAGATTTAACAGGTAGCATGTTACCTGGGAGAGTGAGAGCGCCTGAGAGTCTTGTGGGAGGGAGCGGTGGGAATGGAGTTGGGCTGAGAAAAGGGAGGTGGGGGCTTCGCTAGCCCATCGGCACTCCAACCCCACAACCGACTGCAGTGATCAGAAGAGGAAAATCAGAGAGAGAAACACAGAAGCAAAGGGCAGGGGAGGAGGAAGACTCCACCAGAGTCCCATGACATCAGCTGGACCCAATCAGTACTGCACACACAGAGGGAAAGAACAGGCCCATTTTACACTTTGCTCCTCAGTACAGTAAGACTGTCCCAACCACGGGCTAAGCTGACTTCATTAAGAGTCAAGTGAGACCCCAAGTTTAGTGTACATACCTGTGAGGGGGCACAACTGCCTGCCTGGGCTGGATGTGCTTGGGAGAAGCACTTAGGAGAAACTAAGGATGCTCAGGTTACCATCCTCGTAACCAAGGGGGCCTCTCAAGACTTAGTTCAAGTGCAACAGAAACAAGGAGATGCTCCAAGACCACACTACTGGGACTCAGCACTCCAGAGACAGACAGTGCTCTTGAGTTGGGGGTGTGGTGAGGGTGCAGAGGACAGAGTGCCCCTGGAGGCGGGTACATGAGGGCAGTACGTTTTAGCTGGCCAGCTCAGAGGAGAAAATAGAATAAAGAAATGAAATGACATTCTTCTGCTTTTATATCATCCAAAGGAAACAATAATACGTCTGGGAACACAGGTATCTCTTTGCTCACCACAGTGTCACTGCCTGGCCTGGGTTTGTGGAGGTCCCTAGGGAAAGTGCAGAGGATGGAGAAGATGGGGCAGAGTCTACAGCATCCAGCCTGCTGCAGCACAATCTGCACATGTGTGTATGTATGGAGGTCAGAGGACAACCTCAGGGGGCCCCAATACTGAGGTGCCATCTGTGTTTTCTATGAGACGAGGCCTCACCCTAGTCGGGAACTTCACTAAGTAGGTTAGGAAGTCTAGGTGGATCAACCCACATGCTCGTTCATCACATTATTTCTGGAAATGTGGGACATTCTAAAATGCAGGCTCTGAACTCAAGTGTTCATGCTCGCAAGGCAAGAGCTTACCAACCAAGCCTTCAGCGCCCACCAGCACAGATTCCACGGCAGGTATCCTGTGGTGGGTGTTAGCATCCCTGAGGAGGGGCACAGAACCAGCTTGGAGATGAGGGGTCATCATGGTAGAGTCTAACGCCCCCTTCAGACCATGCTCTGGGCTGGGGGCAAGTGCATAACAGTATAGAGGTGATACTCAAGACTGGCTCCGTGGGTGGGTGGGGACTGGGTTTGTTGTGCACCCTTGCCATATTCTATAGGTGCTACTTCTTTCTGATAGGAGGAACACAAGAGTCATCTACAGGGCAGCAAAGCCAGGGCACCTAGAAGTCAGAAGCATCCACCAGACTGGAGCAAGACCCCAGACACTTGGAACTGCAACTCATCACAAAATCATAATTGGTAAAATGAGCTAAAATATAAGTATTTAGGGGGCTGGAGAGATGGCTCAGCGGTTAAGAGCACCGTCTGCTCTTCCAGAGGACCCGGATTCGATTCCCAGCACCCACATGGCAGCTAACAACTGTCTGTAGTTCCAGGCAAACACCAAGGCAAATAAATAAATAAATAAATAAATAAATAAATAAATTTAAAAAAATATAAGTATTTATTAAATGATGAGGAAAAAAAGGTCACAAATCTCTGCTCACATGCTGTCATTACCTGAGAGCGGCTGGTAGCCAGCCCTCTCTACCACTGATCCACAATGAGATCTGTTACACAGTGTTAGCCTGGCGCCATCTCTGATACCACTGGATGGTGAGAAGAACTTCCTCACAGGACAAATCTAAAGCCACCATCACATTAGAGCTGTACTGCTTTGGAACCATCCCTTCTTATCACCATGATCAAATTCATATAGATGCTCAGAATTAAATAAAAACATAGTCTCTTTTCCTACTTCAGAATAAAAAGCTAACACATTGTGGTCAAGACCATACTTCAGAGGCTGCACGTGCCCTGCCTGTCATCATCTCAGCACATGGCAAGCTCTTCACCTCTTCTGCTTAGTCTAGAACTTCATTTCTTTCTTTCTTTCTTTCTTTTTTTTTTTTTTTAAAGATTTATTTATTTATTATGCATACAGTTTTACAGAAGAGGGCACCAGACCTCATCATAGACGGTTGTGAGCCACCATGTGGTTTTGCTGGGAATTGAACTCAGGTCCTCTGGAAGAACAGTCAGTGCTCTTAACCTCTGAGCCATCTCTCCAGCCCCGAGCTTCATTTCTTTTATAACTTTCCTAGTAGAAAGCATGCCACCCACCGAGTGTTTCTTCCAATGACACAGCCAGGTGCGGCAGTTTTCACAGGAGACAAACTGTCTATCCAGCTGAGCTCAGGCTGGTGCACGCTGTCCAGCTATCTAAGTGCTGAAGGGGGATTTTTTTTTTTTTCTTTTAAAGAAAAATGTACATTACCTAAATAATTCCCTAAAAAAAAAAGATTTGTGCATAAGAAGATATGTAGGCCACAGTCAGACCTTTTGATAATGAAAATAAGTCTCTTCAGATCTTTCACTTAAGAGTTACAAAAAAAGCTAAGAAAAAAATTAAGAATTGATGAAAATTTTTAATAATTTGGAGATCTACAAAAATTAATTTCTAGCCAGTTCTTTGATAGATTTTCCTAGTACACCCACCCATTTTTTTTTAAATTAGGCATTTAATAAACAAAGTAATAAAATACTTAAAGTGAGGCATAATCTTTTATTACTTAATAATGCAATAACTACAAGATATGACATATGAACTGCACATTAGGAAGACGTCTCAATTAACAGTGCAGAGCATCATGTCTAGACAAAGTAACAACTTATAGAGACTACGCATTTGCCATAAATTTCTACCATCTGTACCGAGGCTTGGTAACTCAGGAAAACACATGTACTTCAGAGATCTTAGTATCAACCAACTGGTGGGAAGGCAGATATATTTTCACCAGTTTCTGGTTACAACTGTCTAACTTGAACAACACACTAAAATCCTGACCCCACAGGTCACATCAGAGTAGGCATTACAGACAGGGAGCACGTACAAAGCACTACAAAAACAGTAAGGTACTATAACAGCTTATAAAACACACACTTGCAAACAAACAAACAAACAAACACCATGTGCTTTCCCCAAGAGAAAACAGATTTCTTTTGTTCCATAATATTGATAGTATCGCTGCAGCCTGAAGAAAACTCTAGTGGTAAGAAAGAAATTCATAAATTACATTTAAAAGCACTACTGTGCCAGGCTTGGTGTCACAAGTCAATAACCCCAGCCTTTGGTGACGTGAAGGCACCAGATTAGGAGTCCAAGGCCATCTTCTGCTACACAGTCACTCTGGCTAAATGAGACCCTGTCTCAAATGAAAACCAAAACACAAGTCAAAAACAAAAATATATTTGGCCATCTTTCCAGTTGATGGAGACCTTTACCAGGAGAGGGCACATCTGGCATATTCTCACTACATCTGAAGACCTCGTGACAGACTCCAGAACAAAAGTCTTCTAGATTGTCACAGCCCAAAGACCTTGACTTCTCATAGACAGAACACAGCACTTGTGACCCTTACTGGTCTACCAAATCTGTGGCTTCACAGAGGCACCCATGAGGGGCTAGGCATGCCAACCCTCGTGAGGGAGTCATCAAAGTCTCCCTGTAGACTTCTAACAAGCTCTGAGATATAGCACTTTCTCCTCTGAAGTCACACCCCACTGCTGGGCAAGATTTATGTGGAAAGTTCTAGGACAACTAGGGCCACATAGCAGACCCTGTCTCAAAAACAAAAATAAAAACAAGAAAGTAAGAAGTTAGCCCCTCTGACTCTGTAAGGCCACTGTGCTCGGTCCTAACGGGAATCATATATACTAAATCCTATGGTGAGATCCCCAGCCACTGTCTTTTCTGAGCAGCATCCACTTTAAATAGGACATGGTGGGCCTGGATCAGCTCCCTGACTGGAAAACTACACTGGGCTTAGTGTAGACTCTAAAAAGTTTATAGATAACTCAATAAATACCATTAGGGTTTTCTATCTCTTAGGGGACAAGGGCTCGTGTGACCTTTAAAATCTAGGAGGTACCAGGCTCAGTGTTTAGAACTGGCAGAAGTACAGGGAGCATGGAGCATAAGCTGGTCACAGCAGCACAGGAGCTAACAATCGCCAACAACCCCACAGGTACAAGAAGAGACAAGAGTAGAAGCTGCATCCTGATGCCCAGTGCTTTGCTATCAAGTCTAAGGCTAAGCAGGCTGCACAGAAAGTAGGACATCTCTATTTTTCACATCTTTGGAATGAGCTTACCTTGGAGATAGTCCCCCATGGGAACAGTTGGTGGGTGAGGTCAGGGGGCTGGTCCTGCTGCTGGGGTGTCGGGAAGGCGTCCGGCCAATTGTATTGCTTGGAGATCCCTAGAGCAAAGGAGTGTAGGCATCATTGTCCAAAGATTTTCTCAAAAATCCAAATCTAGCCCCACTCTTTGTTTCTTAAGGCATGTGTAAGTGGGTAGGAGCTGTTCACAGGAATCCCCAGAATCCGCTCCCACAAACTATTAGTTGCATGGATGGATAACTGTTCTGTAGGAATCCCATTGTCAGTACTGCCTGCCAATTTGAGAAGACCCTGAATCACGAGGAAGACAAATCAGTAGACATGTGTGGTCTATGAGAGATGGTCAAGGCTGGATTGACTACGGTGGGAGATCCACCCTGAACAAAGGAAGACCATAGTGAAGCGCCAGCAAGGAGTCACTTCTACCTCTTAACTACAGAGAGAGAGAGCATGTCCAGTGCCTGTCGCTTTGCCATCCCTGTCACAATGACTGTGCACCCTGGGCCCTGGGAATGTGAACCAAAACAAATCCTCCCTTCCTTCAGTTCCTCCTGTCAGAGCAGCGAGAACAGGAACTAACCCAGCTGTGCAAGAGTGAGACACACAACTAGGCATTTCTCTCATTACAGCGCTAAATACCTACAGTTCAAAGAATGAATGGATAATAAACAACTAACATTTAGCTGACTCAGCAACCTTACCCTAAGGAAAAGGCCACATGTGATTAGCAAGTCCACTCACTTCCAGGGCATATGCCAGGATCAGAAAGGACCCCAAGCTCCATAGCTTCACAGGCTACTAACAAAGAACAAGGAGACTGGCTGTCCGTCAGCTCTGCAGCTGGGAAAGGGTCACTTACCACGTTAGTGTTACTGGAGTTCTTGAGGTGGTTATGCAGGAGTTTGGTGGCACCATCCTGGAATGTTTTTGGCAAGGCACCAAGTAACATGGTAAATTCAGGCGTGTTCAACTCAAACAGAGAGATGAGCACAATCTGTGCTGCCTAGACAGAGAAGACACGGCTTAGAGATGTCTGTTCAGCACGTCTCCACAGGGTGTTTACTGAAGCTCTTTCACAAGGAGAGCATTTCTATAGGACTGAAATCGGAAAGTAGAGCATCACTCACAGCCTGACTTCAATCTGGAATATTCTCTGCTCCCGTTTTAATGCCCTGGACCTGACACATTTCTTTTGTTGTGTAGTACTAGAAAGGAAGCTAGTAAACAGTATGATAAAAACATACTAGATGTTTAAGATTGCTCTGACTCTAGTGAGAGCTGGACAGGCTGGCAGTGCACCCTAGTGCATCCTGGGAAGAGGGAGCTTCCAGGTGAACCACTGCTGGGTTTATTTTGAGACACCCCAGCCACTGCACATGACTAACAAACTACAAATGCTAAATATACATAAAAATTTTCTTCTTTTATGTCTAAGAACCAAGAACACAGACTTTGGAGAAACAAACAGGATACTGATGCTAGACAAAAGTGTTTTATTGACCGAGGTAACAACACAGGGCCATTTATAGTGATGGCATGTATCAGGACCTTTCCCACAAGCAAGGTGCTCCTGAGGGAGTTAGCCATATGCAGTCTGGACTTAAAACCCAGACTCAGGAGTTACTGAGGAGGCTGGCTGATAAATTCTAAGGTGAACACCGTGGCACTCGAAGCAGAGGTTCAGGACAGCATGGTCAGTCAAGGGTGAAGAGCGAGACTTTGTATTAGACAATAACCAAATAAAACCCAAAAAACTAAGCTGAAAGATACTTCTGGCAAATGCCAATTGTCATTTATTGTTAATTTCTAAGAGTCAAGAGAAAGGAAAAGATATTATGCGAAACTATTTCTGAAGATACAATTATTTCTTTATATTCACTAAAAATAGTTTCTATTCCACTTTCATTTTAACTATCTGACATCTTTTCAGACTATAATTTTTAGGATTATATATTTTTCCAGAACATAGGCTCAAATTAAAAACTAAATGGAATGATATTCTATATATTCAACTTCCTAGAACCATTCACTTAGAAAAACACCAGGTACCATTTCCTCTCCTGAATTTGAAATCAGTCCCCATCCTTTCTATCCAGACCACAGTGGCCAGTGTATTCTTACCACACATGAGAAGCATCATTACTGATTGTCCTAGGATAAAACATACTTTCCCAAATTTAAGCATCATCCAAAATCATCTGTTTCCCAACAAATGAAGGTACTGTTAAGGTGATTTGTATAATAAAATTAACTTCAAACAATGTGCTAAGAAATGTGTGGTTAGAACCCATAACTAGATGTTAGGAAATCCTGGCACACATGCAGAAAAATCCCATGAAAAAGAGAAAGCAGGCAGGAGACGGAAATTTCAGCAAGAAAACGGCAGTGTGCGATCACTCCAATAAGAAAGCACAGACAATCAGGTTCTAGAAATAGAAACTGGCACCTGAAAACTACACAAATCATTCTTCATTTTGGAGTCTTAAGCTGGTTCTGAATGTAGCCATCAAGGACTGTGAACTTCTGGGTTTCCTGTCTCCATCTTCTGAGGGCCAGGATAACAAGATAACAGCAGTGTACTAGGGACCCATACTATGAGGAGCTGTGGATAGAACCAGGGTCTGGTGCATACTAGGGAAGTACTCTACTCTAGCTGAGCTACAGCCCCAGCCTACGACATTCTTGAATACTACATTCTATCTTCATGTGAGATGTGCCATTGCCATTAAGAAACCATATTTTCTCCCAAGATGATGTCATATAACACCACAGACTTGAGTTTTTCATGATGTTAATTAAAAAGCAGCATCTTTTAAGAACAGTAGGCCTGTAGCCCTACACAATGTACAAATTCTTGGCTACTTAATATAGATATAATTTTCAGTGAAATGAAAATGTACAATAATTTAAATTCTAGCCCTTTTCAAATAATCCCAATGCTAAATTTAATGTATATTACATAAATTTTAAAAAATCTACATATTTAGCTAGTGAGTGTAAATGTGTGTCAGATCCTGTGGAACAGGGATTACAGGTGGTTGTGATCCACCTCATGTGGGATCTAAACCAGGGTCCTCTGCAGGAGCAGGAAGTGCTCTTAACTGCTGAGTCATTTCTCCAGCACCGTTTAAAACAGATTTACATTACTCTATCTGTGTGTGTTTGTGCATACACGTGTGCATAATTGTGCAGAAGTCAGAAGAGGGCACTGCCATCTCCTAGAGCAGGGCTTACAGGTAGTTGTGAGCCGCCTCCTGTACTTGGAAACTGAACTCTGGTCCTGTGCAAGAACAGCAAGGGTTCCTAACTGTTGAACCACCTCTCCAGGCCTCAAAGGGCAAACTTTGCCTTAAAGATGTTTACAAAGTGCAATTGTTTTCTAATCAGATCAAAACTTCAGAAATTAAACTTATAAATAAGTATATGCTTTTTAAAAGATTTAAAACCAAAGTTTTACAGTGCAGCTGTTACACCTCTAAAATATTTGGTCTATAACCCTGCAATTTGGTGAGAAATGAAGCAAGCAAGAAAAGTAAATTATTTCTGCCATTACTACCAAGGTGATCACACTGGAGGGTGCTGGGGAAGCAGAGTCGGGGGAGCTTTGAGTTCAAGGCCAGCACTGTCTAGAAATTGAGCAGCCAAGGTTAGACAGCAACACTGCCTCAAAAACAAACAGAAAGATCATGTCCACATACTAAACTGCCTGGAGAGCATTTGTGAAAACACAGGTCAGAACTCATGCTTACTAACAACTCAGAAAGTAGAAAAAGACACACAAAAGCCTCACACGTGCCCTGTACTGCTGTCTCCACCAGTCAGACCCACTAAGGTGGCCCAACAAAAATTTCCAAGTGCTGCTAACCTTTGTGTGTGTGTGTGTGTGTGTGTGTGTGTGTGAGAGAGAGAGAGAGAGAGAGAGAGAGAGAGATGAAGGCCAGAGGACTACCTCCAGGTTTTCTAGTTGCTGTTCACCATTTTTTTTGGACAAGGCCAAGTTTGCCAAGCAGGCTGGATGGCTGGCTAAGGGTCCCCAGGGATCTTATTTCACATCCTTTGCTCAGCAGCAAACATCTTAATCCAGGGAGCAACCTAACTGGGCCCTAGCTCAGGTGAAGGTACCTCCCCAAGGCCAATGAGATACATTTGGAAACCATTTCACTGGGAAGGTAGTTAAACACAGGCACACATGGTCACACATCATTACATTAATGGTAATTCTCCATGGCCTCACAAGGGCAACTGGTATGGACAATGTAAAGGCAGACAGGAAGGTAGCTTAAAATTAGTACATGGGGTCAATCGGTTTACAACTTTATTCCAAGTTTCCTTCTCCAGGCCCAGAGCAGGTAGGAGCTGACCTAGAAGGGACATCCTCCCCTGCTCACTGTGCTAATGCTGATGCTGGGACTGGTGAGCAGAAGAGGGCAGGGTGCACTAGAAAGTGGGAGGTCAGTCAAGGCTATTTGTCAGCTCAGAGAGCGAAGCTTCATCAAGGCTGAGGCCCCTGAGCCAGAAATCAGGGGCAGTGAGAGGTTTGCTAGGTTTCTTCTTTAACCATATCCTCCCTGTGGGGAAGAGAATTCTTACTTCCTGTGATATGAAGGGTGATCAGAGGTCAACTCTTCGTTTTTAGGTTAAATAATGCTGCCTACACACACACACACACACACACACACACACACACACACACACACACACTTTTCAAGTTTCCATTTACTTGTGTGTGCAGGAATGTGCATGTGTACTGCAGCATGCACATGGGAGCCATGCACACGGGAGCCATGCATATGACAGCTTGTAAGAGTTAGTTAGTTCTCTTTTTCCACCACCTGGATTCCAAGAACCAAACTCAGCTCACCAGGCTCGGTGATCCTTTACCCTCTGGGCCATCTTGTGCATTTAGGAATTTCACCATTCAAAGACCATTAACATACTTTTCCTGATGCAGCTAATGGCATTTTTATACTTCCTATGTTTCTTTCCAATGTTTTCATTTCTCACTTTTCTCAAAACATTTGGAAGCCAAGGAATTACCAAGCAACTGTGAAGGTCCCTGCTAGCCAACTGCCAAGTGACACAAGACATTGACAAAAAATCAAATAGGCAGATGTTCAGCATTTAGATTCCTGAAGTTGTAACATGCAATTATATACTCTGGATGGGCATAGGGGTGCATGTTGGTAACCCCAGCCCTGAGAAAACTGCGGAAGGAAATCACAAATCCCAGGCCAACTTGAACTTTATGAAATACTGTTTTAAAAAACCCCAAAGGCTGGAGTTGCAGCATACAGCAAACCAAGGGCCTGGGGGGCTGAGCTACAGCATCATAAATGCACACACACACACACACAAAAAAAAAAAAAACAAATAAATTTTACGGGAAAATTCTATTGCCGTTAACTAGATGGACTTTCATATATCACATGACTTCTTAAGTGCTAGAAAGAGCTTGGTCTTCAATTGTTTCCTAAACAGCCACAACAAATCCTAAATAACCCTTACACAACAGTGAATGAAGCTACAGGATCTGTTTCTTACTGTAATCAAACCTGCCCTACATGCCTCCAGCAAGTATTATCAGCCCCTTGCAGATAACAAACAAGAAGGCAGGAGGGTAAATGACTAGCTCAGCTGCTGGGGCAGAAACCAAAGGGAGGACAAACAGAAAACTTGTTTCTATGGTCACATCATCCATCACTTTCCACCAAAAGTGCTCTGGGAAAGGTGTAGTGGCCTCTAAAGTCTGGCTCACACACTTACTCAAAGAAAAGATTAATGTTAAAGTAGCCAGTCACAGTAAGCTGCTGGGTGGCTCCAGAACCTTCCACCAGCCACAGTGTGGTAGGCAATACCCTTTGAATGCTGTCAGTTTGGTTTTGAAAAATGCCTTAAATATTAAAACATCCTTTTCTTGCCCTGTGAAACATCCCTAAAAATGGAGCTAAGAAAGGAACAAACAGACTATTTAAAATATTGGAAGCCCACAATTCTGAACTACAACAGCCTGCATCAGCTGCCTGAGGTAGTGATGGGGATAGAACTTGCATCTTTAAGAGTGGTCAGTACTCTCAACCTCTGAGCTCTCTCCAGCCAAGCGTTAGGAAGGCAGAGATGTGCGATTCCCTAGGACTCATTGGCAAGACAATCTAGCCAGAGAGAATATCTCAAAAAACCACAGAACCTGAGGTAACAACACTTGAGGTTGACATCTTGCCTCCATGCATACACACAAACCTCCCTACTTAAAAGCTAAGAAGTTACCAAATAACTCTGTAAGGTTTCTGCCAAGCCATTAAAAGAGCTGTGGAAGCATAAGGCCACTCTGGCCCCAAGTACAGATGCCATGTAATTCTCCAGTGAGTAGAATCTCAGATGATGGTTATGTTGTTGGTTCTGTGTGGAAGAGACACACACCACCAGATGCCACACAGAAGTTTATTCAAGGGAGTTACCAAATGGTATCGGGGAGGGAAGGTGGGGCAGGAGAGAGAAGAGGCAGGCAGTCAAGCAGCGGCTCCTTTAAGAGAATGGGTAGGCCAGGATTAACATAGCCATTCCTGGGAGCATGCCCTCCCATAGGGCATGTTGACTTTACCACATGGCCTGCTGCTAAGTACCAGGAATTCTGATCTCACCACGGGGCTGCTGCAGGGAAACCTTACATCTGTTCCTCATCATTGTCATAGGAGAAAGGGATGTGCAGATGCAGTTATGGTCCCTATATGACTAACTCTGAGACAAAGGGAAAAGTAACCTTGAGTGGGCATAACCCAATGAGGTGAGCCCCAAAGGAGATCAAGAGACTCGGAGGGAGAAAATTCTCCTGCTGGCAGAGGAGACCTTCAAGAGGGGAGGCCTGATGGGAAGTCTTTAGGTCATCAGGGGCATGCTCGAGAGTTAAGACTTCTTTTCTCTCTGCTTCTGGGTGTTTTTGTAAGCCCTTCCATACCTGCATCCCTATCAAGAGGGCACTCAGCAGAAGTGGCAAAAACACCAGCATCATGCCCTTAAATCTCAAACTGTTAGGTATCTTTCTTAAACATGTATCTCATTATTTTGTTTTGACAAAATATTAACACATCTTTGCACCTGGAGTTGGAAGTCAGTAACTCCAAAGCTTTTGTTATATTCTGCAATCTTGTCATTTTGAAAATTACAACAGAAAGATCTGTTTCTGACGAAACCATTGAACCACCTACTGCATTTTCTAAATCCCAAAGTAGCTCATGGGTTATACTTTGCCATGGAATTTCTTCTGACAAATGCTTAGAGGTTCTGAATTAAAAATATGATTTATCAAAGGGGTTATGGACAGTAGATAGCAGAGATGCTCTGACCATGGTGCCAGAAGAGGAACACTTGCTCCCCATCCTGCTGAGGGTCACTTCCCATTTTTCCTGTGACATGCACTGACACATGCTTATCACCACTAGAACCTGGGTCTTGAGAAGTACCTCCCTGGCCCCCGTGGTAGAGCCCTACTCTTGGAGCACCTGTGTTCTGCATGACCTCCCATCCCCAGGGGTGAGCAGAAGCATCAATTAGAATCTTGGCCAGTTCATACCTGCCGACGCCATTGGCTGCTGGGCTCCCTGGCCATGCATAAAGTATAGTAGATAACTAAGACACTGTTCACTAACTCGGAACTCCAATTTACCTATGCCTAGGCTTTATCAGACAATCTAAATTCCTCAGTCTGAGGCTGAGAGAAATCATTTCCATCCTTTGCTCAGAACAGAACATGTTGGCCACGTCCTGGGAATCACTGCCTGTGGTGGTCTGAACAAAAATGGCCGCCATAGAGCCATGGGGAGTGGTGCTATTAAGAGATGTGGCCATGACGGAAGAATTGTGTCACTGGACGTGGGCTCTGAGCTTTCAGAAGCTCAAACCAGGCCTAGTATCTCTTTCTCTACCTGAGGCCAGTAAATCCAGATGTAGAACTCTCAGCCTGTCCAGCACCATGTCTACCCGCATACCACCAAGCTTCTCAACATGATGATAATGGACTATTTGAAGCCATAAGCCAGCCCCAATAAAATGTTTTCTTTCACAACAACAGAACACCAAGACAGTGCCCTTCAGGGAAGTGTCTGAACTTCATCCTGGAGAAGTGACAGCAGCTGAAGCCTGCTCCCAAGGACCTCCACAGGGAAGGATAAGCCTCCACCTGCCCAATCAGATGTGATCTTGAGGTTGTGAGAAAAGGTCTGGATGGTAGAGGAGAGCACCCTGTTGGGGCACTGCCAAGGTGAGCACACACTAGCCTATATGTGTTCTGGGCATTCTCCTCATGCTTCTGAGGTAAGCACTTGACAGAATGACGCACCACAAAGCCTTTATATGAGGCACAGACAACAGCCAGCCATGTGCCACATCTGAAACCCAAGCAGAAGCTGTAACAAAGAGAAAGAGAACGACCACAGCAACCCACTATGACTCACTGCAGTTTGTGGGGTGATTAAATGTTCTGCATGTATCAATGAATAACATTTCTGTGAAGCAGAATAGTACCTAGTAAAACAACGCAGCCTGCGCTCCACTCACTGCTGTATGCCTCTCCATATGGCATTTTAGAAAAAAGTAGGAAATAGTCTCTGTGAGCCAGTATAGCAATAAAATAAAAGCTTGGTGTTAGAAGGCTCAGCCAGTAAAGTGCCTGATGTACAAGCATTAGGGCCTGTGCACAGATCCCCAGCACTTCAGGAAAAGTATAGAGGTCTATATGAATCACCCCAGCACTGGGAAGAACGGGCAGCAGGACCCTCGAAGCTCACTGGTCAGCCACTACAGTTGAAAATGAAGGTGGAGAGACAGAGGAGGATACCTGAGGTTGACCTCTGGGGTCATAGATGATGCCCAACACATGTGTATGAATGCGGCGCGCGCGCGCACGCGCACACACACACACACACACACACACACACGCACACACGCGCACACACACGCGCGCGCGCGCGCGCACACACACACACACACACACACGCACACACACACACACGCACACACGCGCACACACGCGCGCGCGCGCACACACACACACACACACACACACACACACACACACACACACACGCACACACTTCGAATGCTACCTGAATTCCATTCTACTTCCCAAATCAAAGAGGGCAGGCTCTAAGGTAGCATATAAAAGGAATGATTTCGCTCTTTTAAAGTCAGGAGTCTGTAGTGTCTTTCAAATGTTTTGACTACATTTCACTCCCAGGTAAGGCACTTTTTTTTTGCAGCCAGTGAGCCCAGATCTGACAGTCCCTCATCAGAGTACACTACCAGCAGACACAGAACTACTGGTGTTTTGTTATCATAAAGGTTGATCCATCAGACCAGAGATAGGCAGAGCAGGACAGAGAAGCCGTAAGAGCAAAGCTTCATTGACACGGGTATGTGGGGCAGTGTGCATACTTACAGGGAAATGTCTACACATACCGAGCAAGAATCTGCCACCTTGCTTCAGCTCTGTGAACATACCTTTCTCACGTCTGAACTCTTTGGTTCTGTAGTCCACGTTATGATCCTAGAAACAGCAAGCCTCGTTTCACTGGAGTTTACAAAATCTGTGGGGTCCATCTGCCTGGCCAGAGACTCGATGTACTTCAGGATTGCGACTTTGACCTGAGAGACCGATGATTATAAATGTCAAGTACATGTCACAAGCTGG
This sequence comes from Sigmodon hispidus, assembly GCA_004025045.1. Taxonomy (NCBI): domain Eukaryota; kingdom Metazoa; phylum Chordata; class Mammalia; order Rodentia; family Cricetidae; genus Sigmodon; species Sigmodon hispidus. Next base: position 45,002 of record PVIH01010087.1, read on the forward strand.
ATAGCAGTCTTAGCTGGTGTCAGCAGAATAGTGAACACTATGAAGTGAAACCTCCCTTCTGCCCCACGGTTTCTACATGGAGTGACAGCCACATTCTTAGAGGATTTTTTTTTTAAGATTTATTTATTTTTATTTTATGTGCATTGACATTTTTGTCTACATGTACATCCGTATGAGAGTGCCAGATTCCCTGGAACTGAAGTTACACACAGCCTTGAGCTGTCATGTGGTGGTGGGAATTGAACTCAGGGCATCTGGAAGAGCAGCCAGTGCTCTTAAACACTGAGCCATCTCTCCAGCTCCATTCCTAGATTCTTAAAGAGATTATTTCTCCCATTAGCTGGGAGGCCATTCCCACCTCCCAGCTCATATTCTGCCTCAGTTTCTCCATTGGTTTTTTTATATTAGGAGAAAAGGACTATTATCTATGAGACCCATCCTAGAGCCTTGAGAAAAGTCAATGTCAAGGAACAGACTGCATGAGCACACACAGCCCCTTCCTTTCTACAATAACATAACTAAGTTATCCTGTCATCAAAGGTGGGACTTTGTGCAGGTCTTAGAGAAGTCCCCCTGAAGGTGTCATAACACTGCATTGACTCAGCACCCGAGAACACCTTCCTTTCCTACATACAGCATCATGTGTGATGTGAATGTGAAAAGGCGAATCACAATTATCAGTGACAGCACTGTTAGCAGGAAGATAATATGGCACAGTTAGGGTCCTAAGTTAGGCATTTGTCTGCACAAGAAACTAGCCATTTGGGACCAAGAGAAATGAGGGCATGTACACAGAGGACTGAACAGAGATGCTCCCAGTTATGCAGAATCCAACACATCACCAGCCACGTAGGGAGAAGTGACCATGAAAAGCAACATGAACAGCCCACTGACCTTCAGGTTTGGAGTTTGAGTCTGATCCACAATAAATCTCATCAGAATGTTAAATTGTTGATCAAATGGAAAAGAATCCCTAGGACAAACAAAATTCAAAAAGAAGTTCTTATTTTTTAAAAAATTTATTGCAGAAAAGAACATAAAACTATACAAAATATCATGCAGTATATATATATATATATATATATATATATATATAAAAGTACATTTACATTTTTTGGATGTACTTATCATTTTATATAATACTAAATTAATATTTACATATAGAAAGCTCATGGAAAGGGACATGGGTCACTTTGAGTAGCTACTTTAAACTGAAGACCAGGGAGAGCATGCAGGGAAGCATGCAAAGGCAGTCTCCTCCCTCCTTTCAGAGGCTAAGCAGATGTCTTTCCAGTCTGCATGTGCAGGTGACCGTTCTGCAGGCTCCACAGAAGGACGCCTGTGTGTGCTCAGGGCTGGAACACTCTCTACACAGCTATGGCGCATACAGATGCCTCCCATCCAGGCAGCCCCTTCTCTTGCCTCGAGCCTGTGCTAAGCCATGTCTCCTGGTCACTGTATAAGTCTGATCCAACTAATCCTGGGGGCTTCTGGCCAGGGAATGTCAATCCTTTTATCCTCACAGTGTGGCAATCACTGCACCACTGCTAGTTTAAAACTGCATGATGGAGCCACTCGGATGCAAGACTGTCCACATTGCAGGGAAGACAAAGCAACTGAGCACCTGGGGCTGAGGGATAAGACTGCTTTCATTGGACTCTCTTAAGAAACTTCCTACAGAGATATGGGAAAGTGACTAAGAATGCAGGTGTGAATCTCCAATACAGGAAGAAATGTTATTGCGTATTCTAAAACTGAAGTGGAAACTGAAGAACTAATATAAGGAAACTATAAAGTTTCATAATGGAGAACATATTATGAACCAGTGTTTTAATTTTAATTACTAATAAAAAGTAAACTTCAGCTAAGTGGCAGAGCACCTGCCTAACATGTGCAAAGCCTTGGATCCCCTTGCCCTGGACAGTGATAAAGTCAGCCAAGAGCAACCTTAGTTCCCAAATGATTTATGCTGGAAGCTTCAGAGGGCTACTTCTGGAACAACACGCACTTTCGTGTCACCGTTCAAGTAGCCAGCAAGCCACAGATGGCAGCCTTGCTTGCTCCAACAGGATGGTATGCTCAGACAGGAAATGTTTTAAGCATAGCTAGAGGCAAGGAAGCCAGGGCAGATTAGAAAGCTGAAGCAAGTTTCTCAAGGTAACTAATCACTGATAAGATTCACAGTGTCCTTAGGGACCTACAGCTAGGCCATCTTTCTAGGAGTCTCTGCATTTGACCTTTCCTACAAGAACAGCTATACATCTCAGTTCAGCAAGGAGGGGATGGGGGAAATGCCTTAGACACATATATACCAAATGTACTTGGGTTTTCTCTGGTTTTGCTTGTGTATGTGTGTGCCTATGATGCTGCTGACTGTCCGCCTTGATTACTCAGTTTACAGAGATTGGATCTCTGACTTGGACCAGTATAGTTAGTTTGCCCTGGAGGTTTTTCACCTCTGCTCTCCAGATTCTGGGATTACAGGCGTCCACCATACCAGCTTGGCTTGTATATGGGTTTGGGTAATCTCTTTGGTCCTCATGTAGCATCTCCCTGACCTAAAATCAGGACTCTTAAAAGAAAGGAGGTAAAGAAAAAGTGACTAACAAAAGTTCACAATTCTGTTTTCCTCTGTGTGTGTGTGTGTGTTATTTATTTATTTCTGGACACATGCACAATGATATATTACATATCTAATAAAATTAGTCTGGAATATCAGGACAGAATCACCACAGTCAAGCCGTGAAGGTCAAGGAGTCATGCCTTTAATCTCAATACTTGGGAGACAGAGATCCATTTGGATCTCAGGAAATTCAAGGCCTAAAATCCAGGCAGTCTCAGCACATGGGAGGCAGAGGCAGGAGGATCTCAAAAAGTTTGAGGCCAGCATGGTCTATAAAGCAAGTTCCAGAACAGACAGGACTGTTCCACAGAAAACTATGCCTCAAAAAAAACCCAAGACAAGACTAGAGAGATGGCTCTCTCTCTCTCTCTCTCTCTCTCTCACACACACACACACACACACACACACTAGGATTCTAGGTGCCTAAGCTTGAGTGCTCACGCATGCCTTAAACACACACAACTGACCACCTCTCTAGTCCCAGAACTGCCAGTTAGAGACAGTGTGTGATCCAATAAGATCTCTACATTATATACTGATAAACTTCTGAAACAGATTATAAAAAATGAAGTATTAAAATCTAAGAACGTCAGAAAAATATAAACAAATATTCTAAATAATCTCTAAAAATTTTTTAAAAAAAGAAAAAATTTAAAGTTCTATATATTCTATAGGAATTCATAAAATATTGACAGCTTGGAGATGACATGGTACTCCATCTCCTAGACTGATGGATGAGATATGTCAACCAGAGTGGGAAAGACTAGTGAAGACTAAGACCACAGCTAAGACTCCTCCAGCAGCATCATGGACAAGACGCCCTGCTTACCTGGTGACATCCAGTGCCTTCTGAACTTTTGCTTGCACAGATCCAAGTAAGTCTGCTCCCATTTTCTTAAGTAATTGTGTGAGAAGGACGAAAAGCCAGTCTTGCAAGTCATCTTTATGAATGATTATAAAATCCACAAGGGTTTCCAAAAACATACTGAAAACCTGCACAAAGAGAAAACCAACCACATCACATCCTGCACCCAGGGGCTCCTCCACAGTCCCAGAACAGCCAACAGGCCAGCCGAGCTGTCTTAGCCCAGGTTTGTTACTTAAGTTAACAATGTTTCCTGCTCTCAGCTTCAGAAACAAGTGCACAGCAGGGGGGCAGGGGGGTGGTTGACACTTACAGGGGTGGTGGGGGGGGGGTTGACACTTACTCTCTGTTGTGAATTCCACCGCACACCAGGCCATGCAACAAAACAAATTCCATGTTAGTTCACAGCAAAGGAATACCAGTTTCATGCAGTTTCTTCTAAGAATTCTGAAAAAGCTACAAACTGATAAAATACTCCTCTCCCTCAATATAAACCTGTAACTGTCAGTACAAAGAGAAATAAACTTTTTAGAGTTTAATCCTGGAGGCCTTTCTGAGAAAGAAAAAGACAGAGAGAGATTGGGGCGGGGGTTGTTATGATTTTATACTCGTCTGACTCAGTTCCTAGCATTCAACATATTAATACAGGATGCAGGGGGGAGAAGCCCTACTCATGTTTCTGTAACCACGGACTTTTGTCAAGTAATTTGACTGTGCCAATTTCGGATGCTGTGAAGTGGTCATTGGCGGAGCTCCTGACAACTCTCGTTAATTCTCCTGCCACTATGTAGTACTGATGATAGCTGAGGTAAAACAGGGTACAGTGGAGTATCCCTAAGCCTGTCTCGGGGAAGGAAGTGGCTCTGGACTCCCCATCCCAGGTGCTGTGCTGGGACACCCACCCCACACCACCTCAGTTCTATCACAACAGCTATCCACCACCAGTGTCTCCAGTGGCAGCTAGGAAAAAGTCAGTGAGCTCTGATAGGTGGGATTCCTAGCTTGGCTCAGGTGGCTAATAAATATGAACTAAACTGAGACCTCCAACTCACTGGACAAGAGCCTTCTGATGAAAACAAATTTCCTTCTTTATCCTCACATTCTGCTTCTGAATCAGCAATCTAGAGGTAACGGGCAACAGAAAGTTCATCAATGTGAAACCGTCTAACATAATATCCCTTATGGTATAACTCTTACCAGTTATAGCATGCTTAAGCTTTAAATTGTATCGTTCTTAATACTCCATATAGAACAATCTTGATGATCAGATCTACCTATGTGGCCTTTACGCTTAGTCTTTTGGGGATCTTAAAATTAATGCTTAGCCAGGCAGTGGGGGTGTATGCTTTTAATCCCAGCCCTCGAGAGGCAGAGGCAGGACAATCTCTGTGAGTTTGAGGCCAGCCTGGGCTACAGAGCTAGTTCCAGGACAGGAAGGGCTACACAGAGAAATCCTGTCTTGAGAAAACAAAACAAACAAGTAAATAAAATTAATGCTTCTGATATTGTCTTTTCTGGAAGGCCTTCAGAGACCGGCTCCAGGCTGATTGGTGAGAGCTGCTGCAGGAACAAGCAAGGGGAGAAGCACTGTGCTTGCTCGTTTTCCAAACCCCAGCTCACGGCAGGGACTCAGGAAATGCTCAATGATTGCATGGGGAGTGAGTGGATACATGGATGAACAGATGGACAGGTGAACAGATGAACGAGAGGGTGATTAGTAGGTGGACGGATTGATGGATAAATAGATAAGAAGGAGAGATGGGTGAATGGATGAACTGATGGGTGGGTGAACATCTGAATAGATGGGTGGGTAGATGATATTTACTATTGCAAGGACAACTCTTATGAGAAAGCAAAAATAGGAAAGAAGAAAGAAAAGCAAGGTACTGGACTCTCTGGCTACCAGGGGCTTTTTGTCCCAGCCTGCCTCGAAGAGACCATCATTCTGGACAACTGTAGTTGGGTCCTGTCCATAATGAATTGGTTCTGATTTAGCCCCACACCCTCTCGTCTATGAACTCCCTCCCTCTTGTCCTCGCTTCTCACTTTCCCACGCTTGGCACCGATACCCTTACTAGGCTCTTCCCAAACAACAGCATTCACTTAGTACTGTTAGGTCCAAGGAGCTGTTGTAAAGAGGCCCTTTCAGCACTGTTCCTGGAAGAACCGTTCCACCCTCTGCATGGGTGGGTTCTCCTCAGAAGTCCAAGCCTGGTGCCCACTGTCTCCCAAAGGCAGGACCCCGCCTAGGAGAGCTCTGCCCAGCAGGCTCTCAGGACCCGCCAGATCCCTCCCGGGGCAGAAGGGGAGGAATGACTGAACTCGGCTTCCCAATGAAAGCAATAAATAAAAACTTCCATTTTTCTATCTCATCCTATGAATACAAATTCTACATGAGATACCAAAGTGATCACATACATTTTCCTATTAGTATAACATTTTAAAAATATACTATATTATATTTTAGAACCTAGCATACTATTTGGCTAAAAGGAGACAGACAAATGCTCACTGACTGAATCAGAGCTTCCATCTGATCCTTTCATGACATTCCTCATTTGTGACTTAATCTGAAACTGATGGTCAAATAAGTTCCCGAGAATCGTATTTGAGAAGATGTTAATGAAGACCATTGGGGAATTCTTTCTCAGTCCTGGGGTGTTTTACACAGTTCGCAGAGGCATGCATATGGAATGTACATAAGGCCGGGTTACCTTGCTGTGAGGGTCAGCAAACATCCGGGTGAAAATCTCACACAATCTCTTCAATTCTACTCGACTAGAAAGAAAGCAGAAATAAATGAGTTTAAAATGTATAATCTCACCACCTGTGCAACTACTTATGGCTTTGCTTTAAAAACATTTCTGCCATTTTTAGTTATATAACAACAAACCTATCTCAAATGAACTATCTTATCTAAGTCGAGATGAAATCGAGGTTCTAAAAGCCAGTCTTAGATTCACTTTAAGATGAGGAAACTGGTTTGAATGCTACCTGCTCAATGTCACCTGAGTGAACAGATGTGAGCCAGGTCCCCTTACTTCAGCCCATGTCTATTCTCCACCTGCCAGGCTGTGTGCGTGAGCGAGCGTGCGTGCGTGCGTGCATGTACATCACAGGACAGCCTGTAGGAGTAAGTTCTTCCCTACCTTCTACCACGTGGGCCCCACTGACTGACCTCAGGTTGTCAGGCTCGGTAGTTTGCACTTTACCCACTGGGCCATCTCACTGGACCACAGACCTGTTCTCTGAGCATGCACAGTGGCATCTTTGTGCCTTATCTTTCAGCTGGGAACTGAGATATGGCACAGGGCTGAGGAGAGGCAGTTAACACTGGGATCTAAAGAAGCCTCAGTGCACGCTGCTGTCCTCTGCCTTTCCTCTTCTCAGTAGCATAAGTGAGCCTGCTCTTCTCATCAAGGTTGGGAAGAAGGGTTCTTTCCTGTAACCCTGGGACAACTCACCCTTCTTTTCTTATCTGAGACACAGATGCCTCAATGATCTTTCAGTAACCTAGAGGTGATCAGGTTCGCGAGGACCATTCGGGCGAACCTAGTAAACACTGAGAATCTAGAAAGTGGACTAGTCATCAAGACTAACTACACAGAGCTTCCAGAACACCCATGACAAGTCACAAGGGCGCCTATGATTCAGAAAGATGTGCCCTCCCCTAACATCTTCATGGACACAATCAGTTCATGGGAACAAGGGTGTGAAGATGGTGTGCAGGGGCAGACTGACAGCCAAACATCTCATGAACCACACAGGACCCAGAAGAGTCCTCCACCCACAGTCACAAACCTACTCAGGCTCACAATTTTTTCTTTAAAAAAACAAAGCAAAGCAAAAAAACCGTCTTTCTCTGCAGTAATGCTCAGAAGTTGTAATACAGTATGTGTTGTGGCTCCCATACTCTTCATTCACATCTGCTCAGCAGGCTGGTCTTAAAACCAAGTACATATTAACAGGTGTGACTGGTAAACCGAATTTATCTTCCTCTCCCCATCCCGACATCCTTTTTTCTTTCTCTTTATTTTGGGGAGGGTACAGACAGGATCTCACTCTGTAGTCTAAACTGGCCCAAAACTAACAGGGTCTCCAGCTTCAGATATACAAGCGCTGAGATTACAGACATAGACGACCCATACTCAGCCATCTTTCTATTATTTCATGACTTATAGAATAATGGCATGCTGATGGTAGCTTAGATGTGATGAAACGTGACATAAATGCATACTTTTTTGGTATGAGTAATACTTGCTTATTTAAAAGGTACAAGAAATAATCACTATCAAGTTAGCATGCTGCTGCTATTGGAGAGTGCTCTATTTCATCCAGGGCTTGCTCTGTACACATCTAAGCTACACGAATGAGCGGCATGAGTTTACAGAGGCTAAATTTTACTTTGGAGCCTAGAGAAGAGTAAGCCCATGCAATGTGCAGCTGCTCAGCTCCTCAGGATCATCATCTAGTGGACAGATGTGTACCTTATGGGAACTCAATGTCTTAGCAACCTAACAGGTTGCAGAGAATTTTCGAGATGTTTCCAGGCATCTGCATGGCAGGCACTATGTCTTCCCATTGTTAGCACCCAGTGACTCTGTAATGGCCGACTCTCTCCAAGCCCCGATGAGATGAATGGTCCTGGGATGTAGCTCACGGCAGTGTCTTATCCTCCTCACCTTAGTGTCCTCTGGCTCTTCAGTAAGTTCTGCAGGCCCAGGAGCCCCTCTTTCCTTTCCGACCAGTTGGAACTAGCACAGTGGTTGAGAACCTCTGCTACATCCTCTGTCTGCCGCAGATAATGGGGAATGCCACCATTCCTGGAGCCATACGAACGCTCAGAGCACACACTGGAGGCATCACTGTTGGCATCATCATCGGAGTACATCCCATAGGGCTCATACCTCCTCCTCACAGGCTTCTTCTGAAATGTCCCATGGGGGGGGGGAGGTAAGGAAGAAGTGGAAAGGTGAGCCTTTCATGGGCCAATTACTAAGAACTACAGTGCAGAATTAAATGTAAAAAGATACGCACACATTCAATTTCTATGCTTAAAGATTAGGGAATTGTCAAGGTAGTGATATAAGTGACATGTTGTACATCTTGATGAAGGAGAAAAATTTATTGTCTTGTAGAAAGTATGTGGATGAGTGGCAATGGGGATTTTCAGCACCAGTCTTAGGTTCCAATCCTGGTATCACTGCTGAACACTGGTGTCATCTTCTGTCTCCCTCAGTGGTTCCTCTCAATGATGGTAACCATTATATCTGCCTCATCAGACTACTGTGAGGGGTTAATAGGACTCTGAAGAATGACACACTGCAGATGTATACATATGCACAGCCTATCAGAGACCAGAGAAATCTACCTAAAGCATGATCTGTGGATGCCCTTGGCCTGGGCAATCACTCTTGCCTGTAGGAAGTCTGCAGTTAATATGTCAGTGGTGGAAGTATTCTTATGCAGAAGGGTCTCACACTGTGTGAGACACTTTGTGTGTTTTAATGTTAACAACATTATTTGGTTTTATAACATAAATAGGCTTCTTTTTCCTTTTAAAGATTAATTTATTATTATGTATACAGTGTTCTGTCTGTCTGTATGTTTGCAGGCCAGAAGAGGGCACCAGATCTCATTATAGATGGTTGTGAGCCACCATGTGGTTGCCAGCAACTGAACTTGGGACCTCTGGAAGAGCAGTCAGCACTCTTAACCTCTGAGCCAGCTCTCCAGCCCAAGAGGCTTCTTTCCACAGTAGATTACAAGGGCCACTTCATTCCTCTATCACACTCAGAGTAGAAGGAAGACACTGTGTTAAGCCCATATATAGCCAACAGTATGATAAGGTTGGCAAACACAGTGTTTCCTAAATGTAGTTATTAACTCTGGCCACACAGTTTTAACTTTCAAATAGCATTACTTTTTTGAAAACTAGCTTGCTCAGGGCTGTGCTGCCTCCTGTCTCAGCAAAATTATTCATAGCATTCCCTCTTTACCTTTGGAAATATTCTTGATCTAGATAATGAGCCATATGATTTACACTTACAATATAAACCAGATTCCTAAAATAAGAAAAAAAGGTTGGCTGACAGATCTACTCATGAAATTATGATAAAATAGACACAAATTGAGCTTAATAAAGTGAAACACAGAAAGGGAAGTAAGAGAAGAGGAACATTAAAAACAACAACTAAAAGAAGAGTGTGAAAGGTGACTGACTCCATCCCAAGATAGCAAATCAGAGTGCTTACCAGAAACACGAGACCAGAAAGTCTAACTACAGCAACTACATTTGTGCTGCTTTCAACTAAACTCTAAAAGAAATATACTTGCAACAGAAAAAAAAAGTTGTAAACAAAAGTGAAAGCACGGGTACCTTGCTCCTGGCGTCTCCTAAGAGCTGTAGGCAGGAAAGTATTGGAGGATGGGGAAAAAGCATAGAGAATTATGTCAGAAGCATATGTGGGGAGTGTTCTGGCAACAAAAGTGTACAGCAAACATCTCTTAGCAAACCAAAAACACAGGTCAGCAAGCGGCTGGTCTGGGGAGATGGTAGCAGGCTGCTTTCCGGCATTTCCTAGCCCTGCACCCCTCCCCAGGCTCTCAGATTCATGGCAGAATTCTCTCTGAGCTTTCTCACACCCAGGAGGCACATTCCTAAGTCACTGCTCATCCAGTATTTGTTCCTATGAGATCTTCTGCCTATCCCAGGGGCTTCTATTCTATAGGCAAGGATTCCCAACTGTTCCGGCACTTTCCCTTCAGAAGCAGGTCACTGGGAGAGACCAGAGTGAACAGAGGAGCAAGGGAAGCAAGGACTGGGGCTCAGAGGAAAGTTCAAGTCAATCAGCAAAGGTCTGAACTAACTCTCCAGCTCCACCTAACCACCGAGAACTTTGCACACGGTCCCTTATGTGGGCTTTAACTAGCTAAGAAAATCTTGTGCTTTAACTGGATGTTCCACTCAGATGAGTGTTCAGCTCCATTGTCTCCCAGCCCCCTGACCTGCACTTCCTCTAAATATATAAAAGGCAGACTCAGAATATTTTGACTTGGAAAAAGAAAGCCTCAATGGATTCTGTTCCAGCTCTTGACACTTAGGTTAAAATTATGATTCGAGCAATACTGTACTCTCTAATACCTGCCAGAAAAACGTCCTTCTGTGCTCAGGCTGATGAACAGAGCTGGCCAGGCTGGCTGCCTACGAGAAAAGCCTTCTGAGAGCAGCCAGCAACGTGGTCAGAGACACATTAAAGAAAGCAGCTGACTGAGCACTGACAGACAAGGCAGAGATGCGAATGGAAGCAGAGTACCAGAGACCATAAAGCGATGATCAGTTGGCACTGTCAGACTGGAAAGGAAGACAATGTCATGTGTGTGCTCTTTTGGGAGGCTGTTCCGAACATTTGGGAGGCAAGCCCACCACAAGCTGATCTTACAGAAGGTTTCCTGTGCCACAAAAAGGAGACAAGAGTACTTGACTTTTTTCCCCCAAGCACTATAATGTAATATGTGAAAATTCTCTCCATCAGTGCTTCAGCTATTTAAAGAGCAAACCTTAACATTTAGGAGTATTTTTATGTGTGTCTGGGTGGGTGGGTCGGGATTAACCTGAGGCATCATTTTTCAAGATGCTGTTTACCTTGTTTTTGAGACAGGATCTCACTTATACAGGAACTCATGGATTCAGCTCTCTCATGCAGCAATGGTAAGGACACACCACCACACACAGCTTTATATATGGATTCTGGGGATTAAACTGAGGTCCTTGTGCTTACATGACAGGTACTTTATTAACCAAGCCAGTTCCCCAACCTGGGCCATTTTTCTCAAATACAGAGTTGATCTATTTTGGGGGTTGGAGGAATATCCTAAATCAGAATCACATAAGAGAAAAATAAAACTGCCAAGTCTCTATTGTCTGTTGTTATAATTGTGTGTAACTGTGCTGTCCAAGCTCAGAAAGCAACGGAGGCAACAGGATGGAAAATAGGCAATACTGTGGGAAAGAAGGTGTGGTGTAAGGAAACAAGAGAGACGGCGTGATGACATGTGGGAAAGCCCAATGCCATCAGTTTTCTGAGTGCCAAGAAGCATGCACAGGTCATGTTCTTGATGTGAATTTCCTGGAAGACTGATTCCACCAGGTGTAAAGAGGTAAAAGTCTGAGAAAGAAAATAACAATAATAAAGTTTACATAAGGTTTTTTCTGTTTCTCCTGTGTATACATGTGTGGTATGTGACATGTCAAAGCTGTGTGCGCCTGTGCATGTGCGCATGCGTCCTGAGGGGGAGGGCTGAGAGTATGCTGAGGGTCTTCTGTGATCACGCTTTATCACACTCACTAAAACCCGATATGTAATCTATCTGGCCAGCTTCCTCAGGGGGTCCCACTCTGCCTCTGGAATGCTGGGGTTACAGGCAGGCCACCCCTGAATTGGGATCTGAACTCTAGCCTTTGCATGTGCTCTAAAGGTTGAGCTATCAGTCCAACCCTATCCACACACCTTTTGAAGAGTGTAAAGAGGACTTAAGTCACCTGAACTTGAGGGCAATTCTGTGTTAAGAAAAACATGTTTGAGCAACTGTGATTCAGTCCTTATGTGCTTCTTACCAGTGCATCGGCCACCGCAGCTTCTAGGTCTGTGCTGGTGCTCAATACTCGCATGGCATTCATGGAACCAGGGATTCTTCCTGACTGGCCCAGCCCAAACCGATCTATTTAAAAACAAAAGCAGAACATATGTCAGTCTATTTACATCTTCTCAGTTCTTGGGAGGGGTTCTTGCCTCCTCCCACTAAGAGAGACATGGAAACTCCCTAGCTGCTGTGAGCTGCACCGGATGGGTCTGCCAGTGGTAGGGCTAAGGCATTCACATTTAACCCTAATAAATCACAGCAAGTGGTTTTCCAGTTCTGTTATGTTTGCAGTGGAGCCTGGTTTGACATTCTGTTACTGACAAGGCCTAGGGAAGAAGGTAGGAGAACCTCCAGAAGGAAGCTGGACTCTGGGTTGGATCTTTTACTCTATCTAGCTTTCCTTCTACGGGCCATGGCCGTTGTTTGCTTAGCTACATGGTTTAGGAAATAAGATTTAAGGCAAAGTGATGGAAAAAGTTAAAATTTGAAATGAATTATTAAATTGATCTTGATACAAATTTTCCTTAGCAGCGTAATTATTTAAAGATCAACTTAACTAAAATATTTAATAATCAGCACAAAAATCTAATGTCTTCTTTTCAGAACATTAATCATTTAGATATCTAAATTTAAGGATTTCTGAATGATATATAGGTAAGGCAGAAGGAATCCAAAAGCTTAAGATAAATGTTAGCAATTTAAACAATTATTCTAAAGCTATTTTTAAAAGTTATTTTATTTATTTGTGCGTATGCGTTTCTGTGTGTGCCACAAATGTGCTAAGAAGCCAGAAAGGGCACCAGCTGCCCTGGAGCTGGAGTTAAAGGCACTTGTGAGCTGCATAACCTGAGTCCTGGCAACTGAATACGGGTTGTCTGGAGAAGTCCCTGTCCAGCTCCCCAGGGCTGATCTTCACTGAGGTAAATGAAGACTTACTTCTGAGAGTCCCACTGAGTCAGCTCACCAGCTTTCCTTAACAAGTGCTGGAGACTAAAACTGCAGCAAGAGAAAGACCTGGAAGTACACATTCCAGGGAGTGCTCATCATCTACTGATGAAAAGTCTACTCATTTAAATTTTAATACATAGAATCCTCTAGAAAAAAAGTGTGGAGATAAAAAATATTTTTCCTGAGTTAATAAAGAAAACACTATTTGGACAAAGAAAAATAAGTCTCTGCCTTAGTCACATTTTGGCAGTACAGTATTTAGAATAAGGTACAGTATTTATTTTTACAGAAGCTGGCCTTTCCTTTGACGCTCCACTGTAACTTATAGATTATTATGGGGGAGGGCTATGGTGCTCAGGTCAGAGGGTGACCTGTAGGACTCAGTTCTCTGTGCTGGCAAGCCTTTAGCTGCTGAGCCTAGGAACCGACCTTCTTATGAAATGATATATTAAGCATTTGGACAGGAAATAGGACATCATCTACAAATTGGTAAACTTTAATATGAAGCCTTTTTAAAATATCAAAACATTTTACCCTCTATCACCACAGGCAGGGAAAATAATTGACACATTGCTAGTCAAAGACGCATACACAGTCACAAATTGTTTTAATAAAGAAACAAAAACTGTATGTCATACTATCCCCTTTTTTAATGCACTTGCTGATGATTACAAACGTCATCTTATTCCTTCAGGTTTTGGTGGTGAGTTACTGTTGCTATATGAACTAAAAGACCATGGACAGTCAAGTCATACCTAAATATGTATGCTTATTTGTTAGAATGTGAAGTAGGGATAGAATTGGGTTATATGCATGCTGTTTTGTAAGTAATTTTGGTTCAAGTCTTTTTTTTTTTCCATTAAAAAAGGGTAGATAGCAGGGATTTATGAGTAACAAATGAGTAATTCGGTTAAAAGCCATTTAGAAGTTACCCAGCATAAACATAAAGTCTTAAAAACAAACAAAAATTAAAAAGCAAAACAAAAACACAAGTAGATTTCATGCCAGCAGTTCTTATTCCTGAGATAATATTGGATCTTTTCAGGCAGGAAATTAAAACTTTTTAAGAATAAAGCAAGGACTCAGTGCTTCCCAAATGCTTTGCCACACAGCAACTGTTGGTCATGTGATACAGTAGACAGTGTGACCTGTGGGTCTGAAGGGGACATGCTTGCCTGGACTGAAGCAGAATGACAGGCTTTTATTTCCAGCAGGCAAACCCTGCGGCCCATCGTCACTGCTCCAACATTATGGTAAAGATGCTTTCTTTCCAAGGGATGGATCGAGAGGACTATGCCCTCGGCCTGGTCCCCAGTCCTTAAAGGGACATTCAATCAGAGCCCACGTGGTGAAGCCATGTGGCTGGCTTTGTTTAAAAGAATGAAAGGGCAAGTAATTGAGGCGATAATTGGGTAAGCGTGGGCACCATGAGCAGTGTGTGAATCAGCAGAGTATGCTGACTCACTGTGAAACTAGCTGTTAGGGGCTGTTAGTGCATGAAAATGACACCAGCTAAGGTGGCATACGGATGCATCTTTAGACACTCTCTACGCCTGTGGGTTTTGGTTAGTGAAGCTGAGACAGCTTTGGAGATCACAGGCCTCTCTTGCCTCCTCGTGACCTGGGTCCTGACCCTGCTTTTCTATATAGCTTTCAGGGCAATCTATTTAGTTTCTTAAGTGTGAAAATATGTATGCTGTAGTCTGAGGTGTGTGGAGCTGACACCTAATACAACTAACTCAGCATCTGACAGCACACTGCAGTAAGGAGGGTGGGGACACAGGACTACTGGATGGTGAGCCTCTTTCCCCATCATGGGAGGCCTAGTGATACTACTTAGGCTTGTTCTTTTCCTGGGGAGGGGGTGTGAGGAAGGGAGTACTTCCCTGATTTTTGTTTCGATGTAAATATGAATGCTAGAGAAACAATGCCAAACAGGCGACCAAGCATCAAGCCTATGAACAGAACCATAAACATTCAATAACTCAAAAAAAGAGAAACACAGGAGGGCGGGTATGAGGTGTACACATGCCGAGCGAGCGCTAGCTGACAGGGTGACAACAGGCTGACATGGGGTGGGGACGATGGAGAAGCCGAGCCATGCAGTTAGCACTTGATCACCTGACTGCCCAACAGATTCAGCAGTGGAGAGAGCACTAGTGGACCTGGAGTGACGTCGAGAGGCTGCAGGTAAAAGGAACGGCAACACCCACAGGGTTAACACACAAGTACCAGAGCAAATGCGGGGTGGGGGTGGGGCTGCTACCACCAAGACTGCGTTTCTCATGAACAAATGGTGCTGGATATGAATGGACAGCAGGACTGGCCCCCACACTGCACGGTGGCCGCTGGCCTCATACAATTCTTACACACACAGGCACGACAGAGGCACTCGTTACAGTGCTTCATACTAAGGACGCACTGACGGACTCAGACTCCAGGTTTTGATTCACACCACGAAGCTTCCATCAGCCATTATGAAAATAAGCCACACGACGGACATCAGGAGCCAGAGCACTGTCTGAACCCAGGGCAGACAGTGAGAAGATGGGTCACTGGTGATGTGATGCATATGCCACCATGCACCAAAAACAAAAGCAGAGAGGTTCGTAATGTTATCTCAACAGAAATTCATGGATCACAGAGGGCTCAACAACTGCATTCTGCCCAGTGAAAAGGCTTGGTGTCCACTGCACAGAAAGATACCCTAGTTAGCAATGTACTGGTCTGACTGTTGGGCATCCACAGGCACTGAGTGTAGAGGCTTCCATGGGGATACCGTGCAGGAGTCTGAGCACGGTGGCAGAAGCACAATGGCAGGCCTGGTTTGCCAACAGCTAGCTGTGGCCCTGCTAATATACTGACCCTCTTTTCTCTTGGTGGTGTTAGTCACAGTAGTTACCTCTGCTGTGGTATGGAGAGTGTTAAAGTGTGTCCTGCCAGCAGTGTTGGTGACAGTATGAGCATTTGGGGTGGCAGTGAAGGTCAGGGGGAACTTACTGTAGAATAATATTATATGAGTAAGTATTTGTGAAATGTTTACAAATTCATCAACCTGAGGAAATGAATGTTAAAGTCCATCCTTGTGAAGAGAGTAACTGAGAAATAAATATGGAATAAGAAATTGTTTTAAATGCTGATGTCTCAGGTCCATATAATATTCAGCTCCTCAGATAGTAAAAACAGCAGAAGATACCTGTAGCCTTTCATTGCTCTGAAGAAGTCATGATATTATATCACAGAATGTTCACAGGTTTAACAAGATCACAGAGGGGTGAGACCCTTTACCCCGTCTACTATTCTGCACACTTTAAACCTCAAACATTTATTCACAGTGTCAAAATCTTTACCCTTCAATGTAATTTTATTTCTAAGCTCATGCCACTTTATAAAATATATACTCTGTGGTAGATGTGGTATTAAGAAGAAAATGTTACCCAGCCAAGCAATACAGATTTTAGCAGCTTGAAATTAAAAAAGAGAAAATTTTCTTGTTGGAAACACAAAACATTGAGGTGCAGTATCTAGAACAGGACTTACCACTTTCTTCGACAAGAACGCTTGTTAGGGTTCCCTAGAGACCAGAGTGAAGTGCACAGTTCTGATCCCATTAGTACTTGCTTTCGAAGCTTAACATTAAAACCAGATTTAAGCAACACTTGATCTGTCTGTAGGCTTCTTAAAATGTAATTCTTTGGTTTGACAACATTCTACAGAACTCTGCCCTGTAACGACCCTCTGTTGAATTCCCAAATGAACACCCAATGAACGAAATTCACGTGTGCCCAAGGCTGACTTGACTCGCAGCAGAATTCTAGAGCATTTTGCATTAAGACTACTGAGAGGCTTCAACGTAGTGTTACAACCTTAAAACTGGCAAGTACAGCTGGCAACCTGTCCACAGCTTCCAGGCCTGTAGATTCTGTATGCTTTGTCATTATTCCCTAAAGACACAGCAGAACAACCATTTACATAGCATTTACATTATAAATAGTCCAACAATGATTTAAATGTATGGGCGGGAGGTGTGGGAAGCAAAGGCTGTAGTTAATACTCCAGCATTTGTAGGACAGACCTGAGCCTCTGCAGGCAGCCCTGGAACCAACCTTTTGTGGAGGCAGAGAGAGCTCTAATTCACTGAGATACGGTTTTCTTCCTTCATCCCCCTCCCTCCCTCCTTCTCTTCTTTCCCTCCCTCCTTCTTTCTTCTAATGAAATCTGCTATGTAAGTTTACTTAAAAAGGGTAACTGGTGGGAAGTGATTATGGAAACAGGAAAAAGGAGGTGTTCAGGGATATGCAGAAGCACCCACAGGACAGCCACTTTCTGGGAGGCCTCTGAATCCTAACTCCAAGCCTGGAAACCTACACTTCAGTATAATTCTTGAGCCTTTTTCCATGTCTAAACCAGGAGGGACCTCACTACAAAGTTTTTACGTCACAGTTGAGCAATGTGAGAGAATTCATCAGAACTGATTTTCAATAAGGCAGCCTGGGAGTCACAATCACTAACCCTCTGCAGCTTCACTATACGACTGTAAGATGAGGTCTGTAGGCTGATGATAAAGCTCACTCAGTGTGAGCAGGAACTGAAGGCTCCTGCTTGTGGTAGCAGATGCTTCAAATGGTGCCCTTTTTTTATTCCTCTGGACACAAGTTTGGGAGCCAGATTTAAACCAAGCAGATAAAAGGCACACTCAAAATCCAGCTAGAGGTATTTCCTACGGCCCTGACCACACCAACAAGACAGCACCGAGGAAGCCAGAGCTCATTAGGAGCTGCAGTGTCTGCCTTGGCAACAGCAACTACTCATTGCAATATTTGAGGATGTCACCAAGACAGTTAAGCAGATCTGTTTACCCAAGGAGCAGAAACTGATGTGATCAATCAATTGCTCAGGGTTCAATCTAGATACCAAGAACTCAGTCTTTCTCGTCTGGTTCACAAATTGCATGTCAACCTTCCAAGGCTGGATCCACAGACAGTGTAAATGTCAGTCATCAGAAAAATGCTGACCTGCTTCTAACAGACAAAACCATTCACAGACTGAACTGCTTACTCATGTAACAGGTTGTTTGGAAAGTCAGATAGTAAGTCAAGGTGCACAGGTGTATAGCCTGAATTTAAAACCTCCAGTTCGTTAAGGGGTTAAAAGTGAGTAGTACTGCTATTGCTATCTTGAGATTCAACCCCAAAGTTTGAGAATGCTGCAGTGTGCCTGACATGCGCTGGTGAAGCTGTCTGACTGAGGGATAGAAGACTAGCTGACAACCCGAGGGAAGGAACCACCGGGGTAAGAGAACTGTCAGAGGCTACATTTTGACTTCAATCACTGGCACTGGAGAAAAAAATGAGACATCAGGAGAGAGGTGTGGCATTAGCAGGAGAGGGGCCCCTACTTGGTCTCCTATAGTCGTTCACAGAGCAACACTTACAGAGCAAAACCATGGCTGAATAATGACAGTCAAAGAAAATCGGACTGCTGCAGCCCTGCTCCATCGGGAACTGGGGTCATTTCAGATCTAGGCCTAACACAAAGGATTACTTCTGCTCCTACGATCATTAAGAGTAAAATACACACCTGGATGGCACCGCGCATGCCAAACAAGTAAAAACTTACCATTGAAGGATAAAAATCCTTTCATTGGTGTGTCGGATACCTTTGGGAATTGATGATTGGTACTAAGCAGATGTGCTATGTCCATTTTAGAGAAAGGCAGGGCTATTAAAACTAAAACCCATTTAACTTTAGAAACATTATGTGACTATACTTTTGTCCTTCCCTTAAATAATACATATTTAAGGGTTGGGAGTGTGGTTCAGAGCCCAGCACCCTGGTTTCATCCTCATTAGGAAAAATAAAGGTAAACCAAACATTTGATGACTAAGTGTGAATTCTGAATTCATTTCCCATGAATTCACATGAAGCCATTCACTTCAGGTAGGTTTTGCCTTATGTTAGAAATTGGCACACGAATGGGTTTGCCCAGTGACAGATGGCCATAAATGGCCATGGCAGATTGAAATGGTATTCTTCCTCTAATGTGTGAAAACTGGTAGTTGCTCAAGTTCATGCATGCAGAGGGGACCACAAGGGTGACTAAGGAAGAGGGTAGAAAGAAGACAGGATCACAGGGCAGCGGAGAGAAGCGGCCACTCCACCCAGCAGTGTCTGCACAAGCACTGGGAGCCCCTGCGCAGCGCCTGTAGGTACTCACCGAGTGGAGCGAAGCCCCGAGCAGGGCTTGTATCTCGGCTGCTCTCACGGCTGGTATCGCGGCTGCACCCCTGACTCATGCTGGGTCGGGGGATACGGCTGCTCCGTGCTAGCGTGCAGCATGAGGGGTTTCAGAGAAGGTGAACAAATTTAATGAAGACAGAAAAACTCACAAGCATCAGTCACATTTGCTTAAATGTAATTATGACATTGTTTATGCTGAGACGTATGGGCCACCTGCCCAGGATGAGGTCTTATTGACAGGAGGGTCTGGATAAATTTGTCTGTGTTCTATCCCTCAGAAGGCTATGGATTTAAACGCTGAAATAAAATGATACTTAAATGTGAGAAGTGAAATCTTCCCAAAGGTCAGCCTAGCATCAAATATAAAGCCGGCAGAAACAATGTCTGAGCCTGAACAGACATCTCAGCGAGAGCTCTGGAAACCAAAGCTGTCTTCATGATACTTGGTTCCCCCAAAGACCATTTAATTTGGATGAATGAATAAAGACTGGTCTATAAAGGTCTATAAACGTCCCTAAGGAAAGGAAGATGGCTCTTGACATGGTCCTCAAGATGGAGATGTCGGACACAAAGGCCAGTCATCGACACCAACAAATGCAGAGTCAAGATTGACTGTATTATTTTCTGATCTCTAGCAAGAAAATGGACAATCTCAGGATTTGGGCAAGAAGACTTCTCTACTGGCCTCAGAATAGTATTTTAAAGTTGTCTCTGGATAGTTTATTAAATCCCATTCATTGAGACATTAGACTGTTAGACAAAGTCATACACTAGTCTAAGGTCTAGTATAATATTTTGGCTGTGAAGCTAAGGAAGAACATGATACCTGTGCCTCACAATTTGAGAAAATAAAAATAAATTACTGGCAAAACACTGAGTATGGGGTATGCACGGGGATAGCTCACCTTCAGAGGTCTGGAGCTTCTAGACTGGGTAGGAATGACTCTTGGAAACTAATGACCTTGATTCTCTGATGTACAACAAGGGTATCTTTATGTCACAATGAACACAGGCTAATAGTTCAGAGTAAAGCTTTATAGCTCAACTATAACAAGAACATCTCATAACCAGAATCATGAAACTCTGCAGTAAAGAAGAACATGTGAGGGATGAAGCCAGCTAAAAACGTGCTGGGGTGAACCCTGGCCCCAAGAGCTTGTGAGTGATATTCAGATGCTTGTCAGTCCACAGGAAGGGAAGGGAAGGGACGGGCGAGACAAGAATATAATCTCAATGATCAACCCAAAGGCTTCCCAAGAAATTTCCTCATTTGGACAGAATGACAGAAACACTGAGGTTTACACTCATAGTACTGGTGACTAACCAGCAATCCCTGGTAATATTCTAAATAGGTTACATATGGAGAGCATGAGCAACAGGTGCTGTACCGACCAACACACAGGAGCTTCCTCAAATATACACAGCAGGACAGTTTATCTTTAGAAACTGCGGTACCTGATCCACAAAGGGACCCGTACAGCTCCTAGCCGCCTTACTGGTCTAGCTCTTGGTCTCCCTGGTTCTCACTCTCCTTACAGGAACATAAGGAATGAAAAGGTATCACCTCACTTACGTGAGAAGGGCACTGGGGACAACACAGGCACACATACACACTTCCAAGTTGTTTGCCAAACATCACAAATGGAAGTCATGACCTTTTCTCCTGTCTATGCCAAAACAGGCAGTTAAAGAAATCCTCGTGGCTTTTCATATAAGTGCATGTTCAGCTGATTACACCTTAACTTTATCCAGAACCCATGCCTTTTCCAATTCATAGAGATGTTAAAAAAAAATGGAAACACAGGTTCTCTGTGGAATAGGCCTGCCTTATGAGGATGATAAAGACCACTAAGAAGAACAAAGAGCTGTGAGATAGGAGAATGACCACACAAACTTCTTGAGAAGCCTCACCCTCCTGCTATGTTTCTCAGAGAATGTGTCTACTCACCCATGCTCATGGGCTCCTTATGATGTGGAACACAGAAAAAAGAATTCTGTCCCCTATTTTGTCAGAAATCTGTCCATAATTCCTCATTAAAATACATTTTGTGATGAGTGGTATTTCAAATGTTGGGTAATTTAATCCATAAAAGAAAAAACAGATACAACATTATTTCCAAGATTAATCTACAGAAATATTCAGAATAAGCATAGAAAATTATTTTATAGACTAAGTGGTCAAAACTTATTCATATGAACTCCATCCACTACCTCCCCCACCTACCTACAGTATAAAATGAGCTTGCTGTGTTAGTAAGTGCCCAAACAAACATCCTAGGTGAGACAATGGCATGGGAGAGGTGTAAGAGGAGCAGGTGAAATATACTTGGTCTTCCTAATAGCAGTCACTCTAGAAAGCTCTCAAACTTTTTGCCTACATGAAATGCTGGCAGGTCTTGAGGAACCATTTGTTTGGTTTGCATTTCTTGATAGACTCTTCCCTATATCACAGTGTTTAAGGGTATTCCTTACTTTTGTCTTAAGAAAGGGATTTATTTTCCTTTTTACTTACATGTACTTGTGTATGTCTACAGTAGTGCATTACACATGACTGCAATGCCTGCAGAAGCCAGAAGAGGGCATCAGATCCCCGAGCTGCAGTTAGAGTGAATGCTCTTGACTATCACTGGGCTTGTGAAACGAGTAGCTTTATCTACAGAACTACCTTCTCCCTGGGCTTACTAGCTTTTAATGTAAACTCTAAACCTAGTTTAGCAGCCATTAAAACTGCTTAAATTTTAACTGAGTTAAGTAACTAGTGAATTTAGGAAACATTCTTAAAACATGATACCTGTCTTTTGAAGATCTGTATTTAAAACTGCTAAGCAGTAAACCAAATGATTAGACACATAAGTATAAACTCAATGATCATAGTAAACAATTTGTTACTAAAAATACTAAGCACCTACCACCTTATTAATGGTAAATGTAAAGGCACAGTTTGTTCATATATATCTTTATATGTGTGTTCTCATAATGTGCAGAAATAAAACTCCTTCAACCAGAACTTCATATATGATCTTAAAATTCCAATACTACTTATCTCCTTCATGAGCACCAAGAAAATAACTTCCTTCAAGATAATACTTTAGATAGACATGGTAATACAATGCCAGTACCTGGGAGACACGGGTAGGTAGGTCTCTGAGTTCCAGGCTAGCCTGGGCTATGTAAGATCATTAAAAAAAAAAAAAACAAAAAAAAAACAAAACAAAAAAAACAAACCCAAAATATCACCATTAAATCTGAGCTCTCTAGAAGGAAACAGACTTCTTTCCTGACATTTTGTGATACTGGCCTTGAAAGTTCAGAAAATGCTCTTTTTTTCTACTACACACAACAGGCCATTAGAGCAAAGACTGGAGTAAAGCAGCTTCTGGAGTTATACTAGATTGCTGAAATTGAGTTACTTCTAATTTCTTTTTTTTTTTTTTTCTTTTTTTTTTCCTTCTTTATT
The DNA here is from genome assembly GCA_004025045.1 of Sigmodon hispidus. Lineage (NCBI taxonomy): Eukaryota > Metazoa > Chordata > Mammalia > Rodentia > Cricetidae > Sigmodon > Sigmodon hispidus. The sequence continues at coordinate 67,778 of PVIH01010087.1, forward strand.
TTGTATTTATCAAAAAAAAAACACAGTAAAAAAAAAGAATTTAAAATGTGGAAGGGTTAACAATAACTATACAGAGGATAAGAATCATAAGCATGGCTTATCAAGGGTGGAAATACAAATAAGATTGCTACACCTATATTTTCTTTGTGTTCATCTTTCCCTCTGAATTGTTACTTCTAATTTCAAAAAGAATCTAAAAGGTTATCTGGTGGCTAACTGGTTGCCAACTGCACAGGACACGTCACCAATAAGACATAGCTTTGGGCATATTTGTAAGGGAGTTTCTACAGGGTAAAATGAGATGGAAGACTCATGGGATGGGCTACGACCTGGACTAAGTAAGAGTGAGCGGAGCATCAGCATTCATGTCTTTGATTCCTGACTGTGGGTGCCACAAGCCTTCCCCGCCAAGATGGGCTGTACTCTAGAACTGAACTGTGACCTTCCCCTAAGTTGCTCTTGTCAGGGGTTTGTCACAGCAAGAAAAGCCCTGAAACAAGTAGGACCTCTGATAAACACTTAAATCTCCACTCAGAGAGACTACTGTTAGATATCAGGGTAGCACTCATTGCATACATACAACTTACATACACTTCAGAAATCAACAGTGGTAAAGACAGCTGGCTGGAGTCACACCTAGAGTTAAAATAAAATGTTTTCCAAACAAAACCTGAGCCCAGTGCAGACGGGTTCCAGTTAGCAGCTAAGACAATTCAGACATTCATCTTGAACATGGAGTTCAAATCAGATCTTACCCACTCCTTAACACCTGGCCCTGGCTAAGGCCCCCAGTCACTGCCCTTGACTGCCGGCCACCCCACATGGCTAATGAGTCCTTCCTTCCCAGCTGCTTCTGGGTCTGCTTCTCCTTTCCCAAGAGTATCTTTCCCTTGTACTTTAAAGAGGACCTATTCTAGGACACTTCTTACCAGAACATCTAGAAGGTCAAGTGCACAAAGGGAAGAGTCTCCTTTCTGATGGTCCCTAAGCACCTTCCACAGTGCACCACACAGTTTGACATCCTCCTCCCCTTCCCAATAGACTAGAAAGGCTTGGAAATTTAGAAGCTAAATTTACTTCTAATAATTACTTGTAGTAAATTATCTTCTAATTCTTGGGTCTAAACAAGAGCCTGGTATACAGTAAACATTCAAGTAAAAAATAGTTGAAAAAAAATCAATGGATATGAAAATAAAGCCAACCAGAAAAGTTAAAGATACAATACTCTCATTTTACAGTAATAAATATGTACTCAATGAAGCAGACAGATATATAATAAAAGTAGATGTGCTAATAAATAACGTTTTTGGTATTGTATCTTGAAAGATTTGTACATTAAAGGGAGCATGTGAGTTTGAGTGAACTAGGTCTTCTGTAAAGTTACTGAGAATCAATCATCTGTGTTACGAAGAAACTAAACTTAACTGAGCATTTATATCAGTGCTAACCAATCTCTAGCTTTCACGTTTCAACAAAATTATGTCAAGAGTAATTATGCATAATCTTTTACTGTGAGTTTCACAAATTAGGTTAGAGAACAAAATAAAAACAGGGGCCTTGACATGCTTTTGAATGTTAGTAGCCAGAACGAACTCAGTAAAGGAAGAGTTAAGAGCGATAGAGCTTCTCAACATGAAAGGAAGGCAGTCTTGGTTTCCAGTCCTAGTGCTTTGCAAATGAAAAAGTCCCACCCCAACAGCTGGAAGCATAAATTCCACACACTCGGGGTCCAGTTAAAGAAATCTCAGTGTATCTATACAGCACAAGCACACAGATCAGATCGTGTTTTGATGTAGCTGATGTAGCTCCTTGAGGTCAAAGGCAGAACTCCACAGTCTCTATCAGCACCAAGATTACAGTCAGGCTGGGAATGAGGTTTGAAGTCTTAGAGAATCCTTACCTAGTCCTATCCGGTTAGGACTTGTTTCTCGGCTACAGCCCTGGCTCCGGGGGATCTTGCTTCGTTTTTCTGAAGACAGTGTCACAGGTGGGCCTCTCGAAGAACCCCCGGCTAGTCCACCATAGCCACTTCCCAACAGCTTCCCAGGGGAGCTGGACCGGCTGCCCGCTAAAAGTGAACCGAAATGATGGTGAGAGATGGCATTAAATCAGAGGACAACGCAAAGTAATTAAACAAGTTTTCACACATGAGTTTGCACAAAACATTAAGTTTTCTATAAAATAGCATTTTAGTTAGTAATAGTTTTTTAAATGAAGGACAAAGGGTTAATATCATAACCTAATATCTGTTTAGAAGATCCACGAGCAGTTCCTAATGGAGAGCAGACAGTGATAGAAGCACCCTGCTTCAAAGCGCAGCTCTGCATGTCCAGAGACATCTGCAAGCACTCTCCAATAATCACACTCACAACCTAAAGAGCTGCTTGCCTAAAAATTAGATATACTCACTGGAGAAATAGAAATATGAATACAACCAAACTTCTTGGACATTTACTTAGGAAAAATGGATTTGAGAAAACTCCAATAATCTAACAAATGGAAAAATGGGATAAGGTTAAAAGAACTAAAAGAAAAAAAAAATTTGTTTTTTTTTTTTTTTTAAAAAAATCACAGAGAAGATGGTATAAATAAGCTTAAATATACCAGGGCTGTAAAGAATGTGGCTGGATACCACTCATTAATGAAAAGATAGTTTTTAGTCTATTTATTTTTCCCAATTTAGAGATTAAGTCTTGTTGTGCTGGCCAAGGGCTCTACTACTGAGTTCCACTCCTAGGCCTTGATTTGATAAAAATAAATAAATAAAACAAAACTATATACTGTTTATAGAAATCAAATAACACACTTAAAATCAAGCAACAAAACAAAAAGCAAAAACACTGTTAAGGATAACTGACCACAAAGATGATAAATACAAACTCCAAACAACATAGCTTTGAAATACTAAATCAAGAAAAGATAAGAATATAGGGAGAAATGGGAAAATCCATAATTATTAAAAGATCATATAATAAGCCTAATTAGCCTCAGAGAAGTAGACAGAGCCAGCAATTAAAACTTTGTGTGTACAGTGTCTGGTGATAAGCATATATAGGATACCTACAACCACGACTTACAATGACAACTCATCTGTCAGCAACAGACCACACATGCAGCCACTAGTCCTGCCTGAATTCCTATGGCCAATGCAGTTTGTGTACCTATACTCAACTGCCCCACATTTCATAATGTCTGACTTCACATGCAAATTCCTTCTGCTCATGTGTATATCCCCAAATACTTTTTTTCATTTTAACACCCATATTCGTAAATATTAGCTATGTACTAAGCCTCAAAAGAAATCTCAAAAAAAAAAAAAAAAAGTAAACCATATAGGCTACAATCCCTGAGAAATATGTGATAAAACCAGAAATCAGAAATAAATAATGGGATCGCTAATCTTCATTAATAGCTAAATATCCAGATATGGTTATAGGCATTTAATATTGGACAGAATTCTCTCAAAGAAAACAGCAACATTTTCAGTATTAATATACACAAAAGAAGGAGCTGAAGAGAGGGCTCAGCAATTAAGATCACTGGCTGCTCTTCAAGAGATACTGACTTCAATTCCCAGCAACCACATGGTGGCTCTCAACCATCTATAATGAGATCTGGTGCCCTCTTTTGGCATGCAGCCAGAATGCCACACACACAATAAATATGTAAATAAATCTATAAGAAAATATATACACAAAATAACAGCAACTTAACAATATCAAATAGAAATGACAGTAAAATTTTAAAATACAAATTATAAAATATTATTGTGAAGAATAAACTGACTTTCAGAAAAAATATAATAATAATATAATAAACCAAATGACTTTAAAAACACACTTACCTATAAATTACTCTTTCTCATAGAACAAAGATTTAAAATTACATTTTACAGTATGTTTCAAAATTGTACCTCATATGTAAAACTATCATCATTCAAATGAGTCACTTGTTTGGCTACACAAGAAAATTAATACCCAATAATAATTAAACTATTCATAATTTGGAAGGAAAATCAAGCCAGTAATACACATTACTATGAAAAACTATCCCAAGACTTGACCATAAATGAACTATTAGTTATGTCAAGGGCAAAAAGAAATGCATTTCAAACTCTAGTACTTGGAAATGCAGGAAAATGCAGAAAGATTAAGCATAAACAGAGAAATTAACATTGTGCAAAGACCACGGCTGAGGGGGAGAGCCCATGACAACGGAAGGCGAGAAGAGAGTGGCTTACCACCAGCAGGGTTAGCAGATCTGGATCCTTCGTTAGGAGAGCAGACCAAAGGACAGGCAAAAAGTGGATTAAAAGACAATAACACAATACAGAAGGTCAGCATGCAACACAACACAATGGCTTATTCCCAAGCACAGTAGCAAAAGGGTTTGTCTTACACAAGCACACAGTTTTAGCTTATACCCCATCTGCTCGTGAAATACCCATCTATAATGTGCCAAGCTTAAGAGTGTGGAGAAGACAAACCTCTGCCTCTCAGAGCATACCTCCTCAGTGTTCAGCTCGAAGGAATGAGCAGAACTTGTTTACCAGAACACTGCTGTGGACTGTTTTCACCCCTGCTGTCTATGACTTTCCTTATTGTCAAATATCTAAAATATTTCAATCCTTAAGGGCCCTAAGTCTAGAATTAATAAATCTACTTCATATCAAATCAAGACTATGAATGTTGTATGCCTACACTTGTATTTACCTCATTCAAATCATTACTAAAATAACGAATTTGTATGTGTAAGCCTGGGGGCTCAATCACGGGCTATTTCATGGCTTCCATTCCTGTGAATACAATCTGGCCAAAGTGTAACTGAGGAGCTTCTCAAGGCTTGGCTCAGTAAGTACCTGAGCTTTAAGATTTAAGCCTCTCCTAATCTCCTAAATCCTACTAGAGAAGCAATTTCCCCTCCTCCCAAATCCAGGTGACATTCAGATTTCGAAAGCCAGAAGGACACAGTAATAACCCAGCTGGAATGGTGAACCTGGCAGAGGCCATAGCCAAGAGCTAAAACCAGGAAATGTTAAGATATCCCCTCAACTCCCATCCCCACAGAAATCATACTGCAAAAACGGATTACAGAACAGGGAAAGTTTTGACCTGAGAACCTTCAGGACAGGGAGAGAAAGTGTATTTTAATGCCTAATGCTATCAATATGCGTGTGTCATATGCTCCTGAGTGTGTGTGTGTGTGTGTGTGTGTAGGCCAGAAGAGGATGTGGGCACCTTCTTCAACCTCTTTTCTTTCTTTCTTTTTTTTTTTTTTTTTTTTTTAAACTTTATTTATTTATTTATTTGCCTTGGTGTTTTCCTGGAACTGGAACTACAGACAGTTGTTAGCTGCCATGTGGGTGCTGGGAATCGAACCCGGGTCCTCTGGAAGAGCAGACAGTGCTCTTAACCGCTGAGCCATCTCTCCAGCCCCCTCAACCTCTTTTCTTTATTCAGGCGTCTTCCACTGGGACCAGACTGGCTGACCGTCTCTCCAGTGCTAGGATTCCAGGCGTGCGACAGACAGTACAGCTAGCCTTTTATATGGGCACTAGAAATCCAAACTCAGGTCCTCAACACTTTAGAGTCATCTACCTGGCCCATGAGACGTGATCACTTGGAAAGGAGGCCAAGGATGCTTGGAATGTTGCTTTTTGTAAGCCTTCCTAGCAGTGTGCTTATGAGTGTTTGAGCTGCTGGAAGTCTGTCCAGCTATGGGGTATGCTGCTAAGGGAAGCTAAGGTAACCAGAGCATAAAACACGCTGCTTACGCTGAGACTGTGAAACCACTTTGGCTCGACTGCGGCCCCGACTATCCGAGGGTGTGGAGGCAACGTTGGTGGCACTCCCCGAGCTTTGCCGTCTTGTGCGGATCCGACCTGGAGGATACAGAAAAACAGTGTCTTCATAGCATCTTCCACCGGTGTGACCTACGTAAGAACCCACACCACAAGCACAGGGCACTGACGCAGCTGACCACGCAGGGAGCAGGGGCTTCTGTCAGCCAGGTTCCCATGAGAGTTAGACACCAGTGTGACCACAGTACGATGAGCAGAGAGAATGATTGCCTTTGGATTCTCCACAAGGCTTCTCTGGATTCAAGGAAGCCCAGAGTGCCTTTCTCCAAAGCCAGGTAGTATGGCCATGGGGCTCACAGAGAGAGAATGCGGAAACAAGCCCTGAGGTTTGAGAAGGTTCAAGAAGGGGCAGCCTTGGGGGAGGGAAAGACTAGAAGCAGTGACTTTTAGCAACGTTTGAAAAGGACACCTGAGCTGGGGATGGTGGCGCACACCTGTGATTCCACACTTGGGAGGTGAGGCAGAGGAATAGCAGCTCAGGCCACTCTGGGCTACACAGGAAGGTGGGGGACAACCTGGGCTGCATTACAGCTGGACATTTACTAAAAGGCTGCACTGTTTACTCTGCTGACAAGTATGAACTCTGCCAAGTCAGAATTCTCACCACAATAGAGAGATAAGAAACAGCAAAACGGGAGAGGTCTGTCCAGTGTCACAGGCTTGGCATAGGCAAAGGCACCCAGCAGAAGCAAAAAGGTGAGCAGGCAAAATGGTAGGTAGGAGAACACAATCTACTTTAAAGTTATTGCAAGTACACCACTTAGGTCACACACCGTTTTTCTTTCTTTAATGAACACTTATCCCCTTGAAGCCTGAAGAATTAAATCCTTCTTGGAGGACTCCCATTCCCCAGCATTCGGTAACAAGGTCCTAAGGCCAGTGCTCAGGACTCTCAGATTTCTTTTCTTTTCTTTTTGTGGGTAAATACACTTGCATGATCAAGAAATATATGCCACTGTTTTGCATATTTAAAATTATAGTGGTTTTTAAAAAGTATAAAACATATTGCTTCCCTCAACAACTTAGTTTTAGTATACTTGTGGAATAAATTTTCCATATGGGCCAAGGAGAGATTGTATCTTTTCCATATGACTAATTCTCAAGTAAATTTCAACTCTTTTCTTACTAATTTACAATGCTTCTCTTTCTCAAAGCTCTACTTCAGTTTTATACTCAGGCAAAGGTACTTTAAATACAAAAGGTACTTTTAGATTTTATTTTGTTAACATATAATGTATCATTCACATACATGTATGAATGTACACATACACACACACACACACATACACACACACACCACATTTCTTAAGACAGGGCTTTGCTAGGCAGTCCAAGCTAACCTGGTATTTGTAATCCAGACTGGCCTCAAACTCACAGCAATCCTCCTGCCTCAGCCTAAACCCTGGGATTTACAGTTATATGCCACCACACCTGGCTTTTAATCATTATGTTTTGACCTTAAGTTTAGGACTTTTGCTAAACTTTTTACTACTTTGTATGTAGATCTGAGGTTGCCTAACCTAAAAAATAAGCCAATTGTCAATTTTTTCTTCAAATTACACATTTTCATGTATTTGCCTTTGTTGTGCAGTCTTACTCAAGGAACACAAAGCGAAACAAAAGCAGTAAAGCACTGTTGACTCAAAGGAGATTTTTTTAAAATGAGTAAAGGAGATTTTTTTTTTTTAAATGATGAGTTTAGGGGTACAACTTGTTGACAGACTATACAGGCAAGACCTGAGGGTTCAGTCTCTCTCTCTCTCTCTCTCTCTCTCACACACACACACACACACACACACACACACACACACACACCCTGTCCTCTTGTCTTTTTTCAGGAAAGTTAACTTTTGCTGTCCAGTGATGCAGGACATGTATCCTGTTCTGTACTGCAGTCATGACAGCAAATGCACACAGGCCCCAGGGTTCAGCCAATGACCTTGGTTTAGGCAGCTCTGTCCCCTTCTACCTGGACCCTGTACTATGGCATCAGGAGCTGGTGGCTGCATTGCTATTCTGGATTAGCAGTGTGTTCTCAGCTGGGAGGATCATTTTGGCCACTAAATACTACGTATTTCACTCAAAAAACAAACAAAAAATGCAATTTTGTCTTTCTTTTGTACTTTCATTTGTGGAGAATAAAATACCTTAAGTAGGTATTTTATTCTCCACAAATGACTCTGAAGTCCTTATGGTTCATTCTGTTTACCTTTCTCTGATGCTGATTACATTCAGTGCCTTCCGCCCGTCCTCTTACATCTGGATGATAAAATACACAGAAAGCCTAATGGACAGATCCAAAAGTAGCTTCTTTGAAAATTCAGTGTCCTCATGGGAACTGCAAACACAGACCACTTAATTCTACAGCAGGGAGGTGTTGCAGAGCCCACAGCAGAGCTGGAAATTTCAGCTTAGTCCAGAGCTCAGTAACGAAGGATTAGAGAAGACCCACCTTTTTCTCCATGAAAGACACTGATGACAGCAAGCCAATCGGAGGACAGCTTTTCTGCCTCTCCCTTCTGAGAGACATAGGGTCCCTTGGCAATGCTGGTTGGCTTCAGGCCAGTGCCATGCACCTTTGGTGAGGTCAAGGTTCTTTTCTGTATGCCCTAGCATGTCCACTGTTATGTTATGGGAGCAGCCTAAAAAGGCCTCTTGTTTGTGAATTTTCCTTACTTTTTGGGGAGGTAGTTAGCTAGTTTGAAGGGCCTCTGATGTGCTGTGTCCAGAGGCGTGTCCACTTGGTAGAAGAGGAACTGAACTGCTTTCTACTCTCATTAGTTGGCAATGGTGTCTGAACAGGCTTTACAGGAAACACAAGCTACTGCTTCAACTGTGTGCCACAGTTAAATGACAGACAGGGCAGGAGAGAATGAGGCAGGGGCAGCCTGAGTGAGAATAAAGGAATTAAGTAACTGCCTAACGATGAAGGAAAAACGGTGGACTTAAAGGGAGGAGCCAGGGATGCACCAGATATATATAAAAACAGAAGACCCTGGGAGAGATGGGTTTAGAAAGAGGAAAGCCCTCAGCTTTCATGGAATCAAGGAAGGATATTCCAATTTCACAGTGTTCTAATACTACTAGAATAAAAAGTAATGTTTTTATTCTTCTGGAAAAGATCCTGGATCATGGGAGCCTGAAGCTCTGTTCTAAATCCAACTTACAGGCATGGTTCTCAATGGTAAATTCAGCCCAAAGCCTTTTAACCTGTGGACCCATAACTAAATGTGGGGACTGTGAGATAGCAGAACAGTGAAAACATTGATAAATATCAAACCAAAAACTGAAGTCAAAGTCATGGTGAGGCCTCTGTCGGTGCTCACTCAGCTCTGACTGTGGTATATCATGAGCTGTAATATTATTGTTTTTAACGCACAAACTTCTCTGCTCTTACAGAAATAAAAGGTAAAGATTTCTCACGTTTTCTTCCCATCATTTCTCATACAAAAATTATATTAGTCTACCTGTGGAGTGTGTGGATGAGAATGTCTGACTCAAGTGAGCTAAAGTCTTGCTCAGTGAATCCCAACTGGGGGCTAGGATAGAATCTGTGATGATTTCGGAAGTGGACCCAGACAGTCTTGCCATCGTGTACTACGGAAAGTAGTGATCTATGGAACAATCAATCAGTTCTAAAAAGTGTTCAAAACAGTCTATGTTCTGCACTACAAATTATTCAAGCAAACTTTCATTCTATACAAATGTACTTTTATCTTTAATAAATGGAAAAGTTGTATGCATGTCAAAGAATTGTTTTAAAACGAAACTCTTTATAATTTGCAGTACTTGTTAGATCTACATACTTATTGTAGATATCTATATATGCAGGGGCTGTATAATCATTTCTTGGGTAAAAGGGGTAGTTGAGTAGAAGCCTTGACCTAAAGCAACTAAAATAATACCAAGAAGCAGCCTCATTTCACTAAAGTTGTTTTAAAGTTCCAAGGTCGGAATAAAAAGGAGTCTTCTAATTCTGTCTCAGGTCTCTCTACAGCGGGTCTTTCCAGCAATGCCCACCTGTTTTACATCTCACTTGCTGCAACACAATGAACTAGCCTCTGCCCCTGCACAGCTGCCTCTGCCCCTGCACAGCTGCCTCTGCCCCTGCACGGATGGCTCTGCCCCTGCACAGCTGCCTCTGCCCCTGCACGGATGGCTCTGCCCCTGCACAG
>PVIH01010088.1:0-77806 GCA_004025045.1 Sigmodon hispidus
AGCCAATGATTGGTTCAAAGTAGTCTCATTAGCATATGGCTGGTGATTGGCCCAAAGTAATGGCTCATTAACATATTTGAGGACCGCATCGGATAGGTCCTTTCTCGATGCCATAGGCACATCGGATTGGTTACTACTCGATGCCTAATTAGCATAAGCGGCGCCGGCAAGCTGTGCAAAGGCAAACCGCGCCCTACAAGAAGGATGTAGCGAGAAATCAAAAACTATATATATAAACGATCGCGTCATAAGACTAAAAACGAGCGGAGCATAATTAACTAAAAAAGATTCCAAAAATAGACCTTCAAGGGAGGGGACCAGGACAAAAAGTCGTCATTCTCTCGCGAGAGTTCCCCGACCGAATACACAGTTCGCTCCAGCTGCCCAAGAGTTCAGACGTACAACATAAAAATAAAAAATCTTCCTTAAAAAGACTCCAACACGCTACAACCTCATCCTGTCATCTTCTCCTAAAACTGACTCTATTTTATAAACTATTTTCACCAAATAAACCCTGTTTAAAACATATCTCAAGAAAAATTTCTACCACAATAATTGGCGCCTATGCCTGCTAGGCATCAGGGTTAGTAGATGTATGCAACCATTGGAAAAATTAGTGTTTTTATTTTAGAATCAATCTAATACTCACATGATTGAGGACTATCTCACATACTGGGACACTTGGACCTAATATACTCTGTCATACAACAGTCAAATGCACACAGGTGGTTAGACCTTATTGCTAGTCTCTGATGACTCTGATCAAGCTGAGGATTCATAGATCTCCCATCTGTGTCCTCCCTTCAGGGACACAATGCTCGCTCCCTTGGGATCTCTTTGGTAGTTCCTCTTTTTGTACTTCCAAACCCCAGTTCACCCTGCTCTTGGCTGAGGTTTGTGGTGCTGGAAAGAAAGTTTCACTTTAACAGACACTGGGAACTTAAGCACAACAAAAACATAGGCTATCCAGAGGAGGCAGAGGAATACCAGAGCCATGCAGGGCCTTTCTTTCCAAATACATCCTCCTTGACTCTGGAAATATTCTCAACACCAGCTAAGACAAATCTCTTTCATATCATGCTCCTGGCAAGAAACACCCTTCCCTGTTCTCCCTAACATGGGCTCATACTGTACTCATTTGCCTGTCTCTGCAAGGCCTACTGTGTGACTAACTGTTGATTAAGATTAGCGATGAACATTAAATCTCCTTATCTATGTCTTATTAAGCATGCCCATGTGTTTCATCTAAATAGGAGATCTCATCCGTAGTAGAGTTCCTCAGCTTCCTTCTTTTATACCAGCACCATAGTAACCATGCATTCAGGACATCTCACTGAAAGCATCTATGTGATAGGGAAATTGGAACCTGTGACAGATTTCATAAGCACTGATGTACAGAATTTAAAATGGGAAACATGTTATAAGAAATGACCACCGTGGATGGGGTCCTCAGTCTGAAGAATGTCTTCCCTTATTTGGGTCTTAGAATTACTGCTCAGCACTCCTGTGACAGGGTCAAATCCCTCCGTCAAGGTGGCTATGTTCCTTCTGTGGCATATGCATCGAAGCCCCATCTCAAATATGTCACTAAATGATATAGCCATCACCTACTACATTTCTGTGGTTTCAGCACTTTCTCCTAATTGCTTCTAATTCCACATGTCCTTGAAGTGGCAGTAAAACCACTCTGCTTCAATATTAATGTCCTCTGTAAAAACATCAGCTGAAAAGAGGCAGTGACTAAAGGGTCCAGAGAAACCCACAAGATTCTCTGACTTCAGTAGAGATGATCAGGTCCTCAGTGTAGCGTGTGGGGGACAGATTCCCTAGTCCCTATTCTGTCACAGTGGCTTTCTGTATCCCTCCAAACTTTGGCTCACTCGTCTGACACCAGCATCTGAGGTGATACTTGGCATGGCAAGAGATCACTATGATGCTTCTCTAGTGTTTGTCTAACTAGCAGTAGTTTTACTTCAAGTTAATAAGGCACTCTGTGGCCTGAGGTACCGCCCTTTCATCCATTTATTTAATATATGTTGCAGCTACTCCTGAGAAACTGTCCCTGGCCCAAGTCAGGAGTGGACAGAAGAGACAAGGTTCTGCTCTGGCAGAGTTCATTTTTATGGGAGGCAAATGACAAACAAAAATGAATAGCACAGCATACTGGGTGATCCTACACGCTGAAACACAACAACAGAACACGGAACATCAGGGTGGATATTGAGAGGTCATGCTAAGCAAAATCGAAAGGGACTGGAAAAGATAAGATCACTCAGGAATGACAATGAGGAGCAATGGAAGGTCCCAGAGAGACCTGGGTGGGATCCAGCTCAACAGGCAGGACCCAGCAGAGGCTTTCAAGCAGGATTCTCCAGACTCTGATTGACTAGGAGGCCTGAAAAACACCTGGATTAGAGGAGTGGATCTGAGAAGCCCTTTAGAAGGTGAAGTTGTTGGTCTGGACACAATCACCCAGGTGGTTAGCAGTAAAGAGATCAGTGTAAAGCCTGAGAATTTGAGAGGTTTGGAAGACAGAGGAAACTGTAGAGAAGCCTGGGAGAGCAGAGACCGTTTGGGAAATAATGGCTCCATCAGAGTCAACAACAGAAAGCAAAGCAGAGTATCCTGTCTGCTAATAGAAGATTAGTATGGAGACAGGTAGTCCACCAGGCCACAGTCCGTGGTGCCGTGTCCAAAATCACACTGGATTGATGGATGTGGCAGGAAAACCAGGAGAAATGAGCAGACAAAGCTGGTTTGTAAATAGCAGGGATGCCCTTCCTTATATTCTTTGCATTGAGTGGCTTGGCTCTAAGAGCTTTTCTTTTTTTAAAAAAAAAATAAATGAATAAAAGGCCGAACATACAAGGGCACACATGTAACCCAGATATGGCAAGACAAATAAACAACTTCCATCTCGTTTCCAGAGATTGTAATGGCAAAGTGCCTTGCACAGGGTGCCTCAGAATAATACCACCTAACGTGCAGCACCAAAGGCTGGGAGCATTTCTTTCTTTCTTGTGAATTTCAGGCTAGAATATGATTACTATTTCTACAGTCCTAGAAAGCCAGCATCTAATTTCATAAGGAATATTCTCAAAGCATGTTCTTGAGTAGCACGCACCAAAGAATCAAACTGGGTATCCTTTCTCTCAGTTCCCACAGCTCGTTGCCATGGAAAATTTTGGAACCTCAAGAGTTTTAGGACAAAGAGTCAGAAGACATTTTTAAACTAGTAGAAACAGGGCTCAATTCTTAACATTTATGGCAAAATGAATATAATATACTAGAACTCTATACTGTAAAAGTATAAATAGAAAGGAAATCTCAAACTCTCTGCATTTTGTGGCTAAAGGAAAGCTGTTGCAGAACACATGTTACTCCTCTCTCCCTCCCTCCCTCTCTCTCTCTCTCTCTCTCTCTCTCTCTCTCTCTCTCTCTAATAATAGTTCATTCTCTTTCTTGAATGAGATACCCAAGGCTATGTAGCAACACAGCTCTGCAAAAGAATTATGATTCATTCCAGAAACCATGGGCCTGATGTAAGCTAACTTCTGAAATTCCCACCAACATTATTAGAAGTTACACATCAATAGGATATGGAACCTTCTATTCAATCATCATTTCAAGTCCACATGGCAATACCTTTGTAACCTGGATTGTCATCCATCAACTCTACTATGATCAAGGAGCCCCAACTCAACAGTGAGTTTCTGAAGTCTAATATTTACCAAATGTGCAGCATTGTTCCTTTAAAACTTGCCCTACCAGTTAGAAAATAGACACTGTGGATTCCTCAAGCCCCACAGAGACTGTTGACTACTACTGAGGTACATCTGGAGGTCTCCACATTTCTTCCATTCTGCCAAATGTCTCAATGCTCTAAGCTCTAAGATAAACCAACAAGCTGCTTTTAGTCTGTAGCATGGGCTTAAATGTAGAGAGAATTATTTGAAAGGACTAAAATTAAACATTGTAATTAACTCAATGTGATTATCTAAAATTTATATTATTATTTTAATTCAAAATTGTCTAAATCTTCTTTTATAGTTTACTGGAGACTAACATAGTACCACGCTGAAGACATGTATCTGTAAATAGTGACATTTGCTTTTTGGAAAAGGCTATTTATACTTTTATTGGACAAAACAAATATGTTGAAATTCACTTTCTATGACTCAGTGGTGTTTCAGAATATAACAAGTCACTGAGATACAATTAATAAAACTATTTTATGTTCATATCAAAATTTTATTTAAAATTGTGCTGTACTTTTTTGGGTACTACAAAATAGAGTGACAATACTTATAAACACATGAGGAACATTCTGTGATTCATTTGTGGTAAAGATATCACACTTTTCAATAACAAGTCTTATCTCCTTTTAAAGCATGCTATCAAATTGTTTTGAAGAGAATATAGAAATTCCAAATAACTAGGTAAGTAATACTTATAACCATCCCTAGAACCAGTGATCAGCACAGCCTTCCTCAGGACCAGTGATCCTCACAATGTTCTTCAGGGATCCATAGCATTGAAACTACCTAAACACTGCCAGAGACTCAGATTTTTAGGTCCCAAGCAGACTACAATCAAAAATTCTGGGGGTGAGACCCAGAAATCTATGATTTCAACCATATTCTCATTGTATCCCAGCTTTGATAGACATTTAAAGTTTCAGATTCACTAGCAAAGGGATTGTTACCAAGAAGAGAATTAGTTGGGGGGGGTGTAGAAATTCAGTCAAAGTTAACAAGGCTCAGTTTCTGTTGTCTGTTGTGCAGTTATAAACACAGATAACTTATCTGTTCTAATCAAAGAATGAAGGTCTGGGAACAAAGATAAGAAGGTGAATTAAAGAAAGAACAAGGTGCTGACATCCCACTTTGTCCAGCTCTTCATCCAAGGCTGGCCTGAGACAGTTTCCTGAGCACCAAGATTATTTATTGACTACAAGCTAGAGCCATTTAATCATATCAGCCCGGCTTAAGGTCAGGTTTGCAGGCAGTGGGGCATCCTTATCTAAACAACCTTGGTAGTGGCTCCTAGGTGATATCTGCAAGGAGCATTTTGAAGCTGCTAGGTGAGAAGCTGACTAGTGTGCTGTTGCACTTTACATAAATGCCTGGATCCAAGATCCTAAACACAAAGATGTTATAGCAAAGAGCATCTCAAGGGTCAAGCTGTCAGGGAGTCACTGTCCTGTGCTCAGGAAGAATGGGAGGTCCTTCATTATCTCCACTGCTCTAATGGAATGATAGGGTCTCAGGATATATGTTTCACGCATCCCAATAATAATAGCAAATTACTGTCATACTAACTTATCACAGAACACGGATCAATGATTTGTGTTCTTTGTTCTGAATTCTGGCTCAGTTGAAAGCCTTTGATCAAATCACCATGTTTTCTTTGTTTCTTAAACAAAGCAATCAGTGTACGTAAGCTTTGATGCTATTGACCTTGGTCACCCTTTTACTTTTTGAGATTTCTCTCTTAGGTTCAAAATGAAAAAAAAAAATTTACTGTTTACATGGGCTATTATTGTCACCCCTTCTGGTATGACATTATATCTGCTTTCAAAGAGGTCTGATTAAATGTTTCATTAAATATTTATAATTTTAAAAGGCATAAAAAGGCATAAATACAGATGTGTATATCTGTATTTATGATACATGTGTATAAACATATATATTGAATATATATTACATCTGTCAACACTAAGATTTTAATCATCTCCATGGTGATATAGTACTATGTAGCAAGCATACACAATCACCAGATAGAGCCTCTCTGTCAACACACTGGCTAGCAATGCTGACAGGCTCAAGAGAGAGGATGTGTGTGTGATAATGGAGGCAAATACCTGACATGGTATCAGGAGAATGAGTACGGCAAATGCAACAAAACTTTCTTTTATACTCAGAAAGAAACAATAATGCCTATCACAGTTTTGTATAGTAACTAATATATAGACAAACCTTTGAACAACATTCCAAGGATATGGTATATGTCTATGACCAGAAATTATATACAAAATTAGAACATAAACCATCTGCCTAGGACATCTTTATTTCTCTAGGACAAACTCAAATTCAGTAAAGCTTGTCTGGTCCTTAAAAGTATAAATGTTCAGGACTATAGGGATGATTCATTGCTTAGAAAACAGAACAGCTCTTCCAGAGGACCCCTATCAATTTCTCAGTACCCACTTCAGATGGATCAGTTCTGTTGGATTCCCCTATAGCTCCAGCTGTGTGGGAATCAAACTCCATGGGTACCCATACATAAACCTAATAGATACTCACAGAGTCACAAACACAAATACAAATAAATAAATGAATTAAAGATGTGAATGTTTTTGAGTCAGATGTTGTTCTAAAGAGGAGTATCAATCATAGAATCTTAATGAAAGCATGTTATTGTACATGCTGGTGAGAAAGCTTCTATGTGTGTAGCACACACAAGCTTTTCCATCAGATCAAAATAATAAAAGAAATGGGACCGGAAAAATGGCTTAGCAGTATACACTGCTATTACAAAGGACCCAAGATCAGTTTCCAGTACCTGCAATAGGCAATTGATATCAGTCTACAACACCAGTTTCAGGGTACCCAATGGAACTGATGCCCTCAACATGTGCACACACAAGCACAAACATAGATAATTACACCTTTAAGTCTAAAAGGTAAAGCTTCAGTCTAAAAAAGAAAAATACACTACTTAAGATGTATAGTGACTTAGATTTATATGGGAAAATAATTCTTTCTGAGAATCAATTTCCTGATTTTATCATTTAGGAAGCAATGGCTATTGGGAATTTCTTTTTCTTTTTCTTTTTTTTTTTCTTTTTTTTTTCCTTCTTTATTTTGTATTTAACAAAAAAACAGTAACATGAATTTAAAATGAGGAAAAGATAACAATAACTATGAACAGGATAAGAATCATAAGCATGGTTTATCAAGGGTGGTAATGCAAATAAGATTGCTACACATATATTTACTATGTGTTCAGCTTTCCCTCTGAAAATTTTTTTTCCCATCCGTGTATATCCTCATTCAAGGTCCCTTCCCCCTCCCACCACATTTTGACATTTCTCTTCTCTGCAACTCCCATCCCTTCGCTGGGCAGGGAACAGACAGTCCTATGGTCTCACTGACCCAATAATGCTTGGATCAGTCTCCACTCCTGGCCAAATCCAGTTTTGTCCCCCCTCCCTCAAGAATGAGTCTGGTATTCCTATAGTTGGAGTGGGGGGGAATTTCTTTTTCTTACTCAAAAATCAACACCTAATAATATATTAAACAAGCCTCTAGCTTCCTTTACAGATTTCTCCCTGAATTTCTAACTATGAATACACACCTCTTCCAAAACGGAGAGAGCCTTAAGGCCCAAGTCTTGTCTTTGCTGGATATCTCATTCTGAGTCTACGAGAGTTCCCTGCACCACCTTGACAAACCCTGTAAAGAGCTTTACAAACCTACAAGTCAACACAAGACTTGGCATATGACATAAAAGCAGAGGATCTCTACTTACTGGAATATTCTAACAGTTTCTAAAAATTTGGAACTGAAAATGCTACCAGTGAGCAAATAAAGGGACTTGTCCTGGTATTGGTCCTGACATCTGAAGAAAGTTCTTCTCTTGAGTATTCTGAGGATGCGGGTTGCTGTTATTTATCTTGTAAAGGTTCACTTGGAAACAGCACAGAGCATTGCTTTGATGCTATAGTTTTTGCATGTTCCTGTAGTCTTATTTTCATAGTAACTGTTCACAAACTACTGAGTCTGATTACGAATGCTCCTGTGACTGAATTCCTCACCTTTCATCCCTTATGTGCATTCTGGGTAATAATCTATTTCATTTTCGTTCAAGACAGAAGAGTTTGAATCCAAAAACTGAGGCAAAATATCAAATGTCACATCGTAAAATGTGGCATGAAATGCTAAAATTAAGATATGAAATCATCTCATCCAAGGCTTTTAAAGAAATATGTTGGAAAGCAATGTATGAGCCAGGAAACAGAGAATGCCAGGCCCTGCATGAGGATAGTAGGGCCAAGTGGTTCCCAGAACCCTAGCCCTGCTGAGCAGTCAGGTTCATGGTTCCAGACACTCTGGGTCAATTCGAATCTCCTTAAAGACTCAAGATGAAGAACATACAGAAGATGAAAAAAGGACTTGGGACATATGTATGGAAAAACAGAAAAATTAATAAGAGCTCACCAGCTCTCAGTGAGGGCAGTAGCAAGAGCCACATAGAGGAAATTGCATTAAATCACTCATGAGTCGTATGTCTGAAGCAGTGATACGGGGGCAGATGGACACCAACATCTGAGGCCTGAATGAAAACAAGTTCTGACTCTCTTCATGTTTTGCTCCTTTTTTTAACTAGTGTGGCTGGTTAAAGGTAGCTACAGTCAGCTATCTTAAAGAATTAGCTGGCCTTACATGGGACAGCTGGTTTCTTATCTAGAACCTGTTTCTCCCACAAAAGGACCAGGATCAGGTCTCTGAGTGAATCTGATGGTAATTCTTGTGTTGTTCCCCTCCTGGCTGTACCACCACTTCTGGAACGGTTAGTAGCTGTTAAATCCGTGCTTCCTAAAGGTACGATTAACCCAAGAGACTGTTGAAACATGTGTATTCATCCAGGATCAAGAAGTGAATCTGTGTTTCTGAAAATTCCCAGGTATTGTCAATGCTGATAAATGCACAGACCATATCATTAGTACCTGAGTATTAAAATTCTTTCTCTTTACAATTTGTACTACATATAAAGTCATTAAATGCAGGGACAGAAACAGATAGTCTAAGCATGAAAGTTGAATATTCATTAAAAATCATAAGCAACCCTGACAGTTGTTAGGTCATTAAAAAAAAAATGGAGTCAGGGAAACAGGAGGTGAAAATAATGAAAATATATTTTATATATATGTACATATATAAATATATATGCGAAAATATCATGATAAAATCCATTATATATAATAAATATATACAAATTAAAGAATAAAAGACAAAAAGCTATAATAATAAGTGTTAGTATTTTACGTGTGAAAGAACTAGCCAGCACGCTGCCAAGAGAGTCATATTAGGTTTATTAAAGGACAGATGGGAGGAGGGGAAAGAGAGGAGAGAGAGAGAGAGGTAGAGATGAAGAGAAAAAGGGGGAGTCACCCACATATTTGAGACTTTTAAAGGTAGACACATCTTAAAGATGAGGCTCTTCAGAGCCCCTGCAGCCAGGGTCGTGGCTGCAGTAACCTAACAATAAGACCTTATATTTGTTTAGCATGATGGAGTGTGCCAAAATCTTTAAGAGGCATTATTACTTTTTATGTTTAACAAAATAACCTTCCTACCTATCCATCAATGGTGTATATATTCATATACATAAAACATGTCATAATATAATAGGCTATTCTGATAAGTTTCATTCAAGATGACATAGCTCAACATTATAGAGAAGAAGCCTGAAGGAAAGACTGTCCACAGATTCTGGCCTCCAGATAAATAAAATTGCATCCCTCTGGTCACAAATACCATTATCATAAAATCACAACATAAACTAAGGCTAGAAATTCAGCCTCTACTGTGGACATGCAATATATTGCAAAAGAATATGCACTTTTCCACAGGCAGATCTCTCTAAGAGAAAGCAGGTGACACTATAGCATACCACCACAGATGGATTTATTTCCCTCTAGAGCAAATCTATGTCAATTTATGCGAGTAACTTCCTAACAGATTTTCCTAAGACTTATATATAAAAATATTGTAAGAAAAGAAATGAGAACTTGATAAATAGTTGCACGGCCCTGTATAAAATACTTGAGTATTAAGCGGATCTGCCTGGAGTGGTTGCTGAACTAAGTCACCTTGGGACCTTGGGACCTCCTGTCCTTGCTGTGGAGGAGATAAAGTCATGGGAAGAAGAGAGAATGACTGGAAGGGGCGGGAGGAGAAAGGGAGTTTGAACAAAGGAATGCAAGGATAAAAATATGACTTTTTGTTTGTTTGTTTTGGTTTTTTTTCTTTTTTGTTTTTTTTTTTTACTATGAATAAAGTTATAGTTACACAAAGGTAAAAAAAAAAAAAGAAAGAAAAAAATACTTGAGTATTTTAGAGTAAACTAAAAAATGACAAAAATGTAATTTTTTTTTAGAATAAAAGGTCAACCAGACATGGATTCCTTCAAAACTGTAAATTCAGCTAGGCAATGCTGGTGCATGCCTTTAATCCCAGCACTCAAGAGGCAGAGGTAGGTGGATCTCTGAGGTCTATAGCGTAAGTTCTGGAACTGTCAGGGCTACACAGAAAAACTTTGTCTTAAAAATTCAACAGAAAACAAAACCCTGCAAGTTCGTCTGAACAGTATTCTCTAGAACAAGGAAGAATAATTTCTTCTCTTCAGATGACAATGTTACTCATTTCCCAGAATTTGGACATGATCGAGTGATGAGAGATTGAAAGTTGGTAATGGACACCATGGTGTTGGCCATAAATATTTGCTTGTTTGAGAGTTTGGTTGTTTTGAGACTAGATCTCACTTTTAGCCAAGGATGTCCTCCAACTTGCAGCAATACTTTGGTATCAGTCTCTCAAATTCTGTGATTATCTGTGGAGGCTATGGGCAGACAGATCTGGAGAAAATCCTTGCTGTGATTTCTAAAGCCTTCTGACTCTTCTTTGATCCCCTTTTTCTTTCAAAATTGGAAGTGAGATTTCTATTCCAAAGGATAGAAAGTATATGTGAGTGTGTATGTAAGAGAGAAAGAGAGAAAGAGAGAGAGAGAGATCTTTGAAAATTAATTACTTCAGTTTCCAATTATTTCCTGATATCCAAATAGCCTATTTTAAAAGAAGGAATAAATTTGTCCTTGCAAATGTTCTGAAGGCACTTCAAGCTCCATGTCAGATAGACACCTTCACGGTGATTGTATAGACTGAAGCACAGGCCTTTGGGATCTGAGTCATTGTTGTGAGTATGTATTATGTCCAAGTCTTATCTGTTTCTTTGTCCATATAGAAATCAAGTGAGATGCCTCTAAGTCTTCCTGATTCGAGGCAGCTGAGCAGAGTGTGACTTCTATTTCTGCTGGTTCTGCTAGCCCTTGTAATTTTTCCCAAGCATGAATTCTCAAGTCTCAGAGCTTCTCATGGGCTACAGAGCAGTTAACTATGTTTTGCCTTTCTGTGATGAGGAAGTTAATTCCTATTACTGCATAGCTCTGGGATGGCCTCAGAAATGAAAGCTGAAAATGCATCAACAATAGTCAATCAGAATAGACCTTAGGTTCTCCTTCCTATGGTTTTTCACAGGTGATGAACATACCCTCCATTATACCAAGGAAGGAAAAGGGAAAGCAGGGAGGTGTGGGCGTGTGTGGTGTGCACCCACACAAGTATGTGTACATACACATGCAAATGCACTCATAGTGTAAGTTATCTAAGAAGAGTCTCAGAGAACAATGGAGTCCATAAGCTACAGAAATCATAGGACTAAAATTTGAGGGAAATGCTTGAATATAAGTGTGATGCTGACATACTAAAAATGATATTAAATTTAATAAATATACCATAAGAATCAGTTATTTTTAAATTTTGACAATAATAACTCTTTTCATAAATATATTGAGTTTTTTATACATACACAAATGGTGACTTGATATAGACATGGGTTAGGAACAGTGCCAGCCCCACAAAGATGCCACTTAGTAGTGTAACATCAATGTGCACTATTATAAAGATAACTTATAATGATACATGCAGTTTGCATTTAATGAACTACACAGAGCACTGATAAAACTGATAATGAAATTCTAAGATGTGTATGAAAGTTAACTCATGATTATGTTGGCAGAGAAATTATTGCTTAAAACACCTTACAAGCCACTTTTAGGTAGAATCCTTGTGTACTTTCCCCAAGAGCACTGACTTCACTTGAAAGAGAAAAGATCAGGAAGGGTATAATGTTTAAGAACATTGACAGGGGGAATAGAGATTTTGGAGGGGAAATAATTAGAAGAAGGCGACATCTCTGAGGGAGCAATGCCATAGGCCAACTACTTTGCAGGAGAAAAACCACAGAAGGTGATAGAAAAAGAGAGATACAACATGCCTGAAAGATTGTTCCCAAAGGCTTCCCTGATAAGGGCCTCAAATTGGATGAGACTGTGATGCCAGGCAACTGAACAAACACTATGATAGATACACACACACACACACACACACACACACACACACACACACACACATATATATATATATATATATATATATATATATATACAGAGAGAGAGAGAGAGAGAGAGAGACATATGCGTGTGGGGGTCTTTTTCCTCCCCACTGGGATCTTGGACCACTTCTAGGGGAAGCAGCCTGGGACCAAGGAAGGGTAAGGGTAAGTGGGCCATTTCCCAGCCTGCCTTTTACCAGGAGACAATCAGATGCAGTGGGAGCCAAGTCAAAGCAGGACATAAAACCGCAAAGGCAGAAGGGAGGTATCCTTTTCTAAACCACTAGACTAAAAGGTCATTTAATAACATATTTAGGCATTTAGTATTTTCTGCAGTGTCCATGAGAAGATCATGAACCTGCATCATCTCACCTTATTCTAGGGGCCAATCCTTTTTTTCTTGTAAACAACTTGGTCTCCACCCATCTCACTTTCCCTCAGCACCATCTTGACAGCCATGAGGTCCCTACACACACATACATTACAAATATCACTGGTAGAATCTTTGTGTGTAAAGATAGCTTGGAAAATCACAGAAAATGGTGATAAAAGTTCCCTAGGGTGAGAGGATCTTACAAAGAAACTAGCTAAGGCTGTATGCATCATTTGATGGGTGTCATTAGAAAAGGGGGTGATGGTGGTCTGAAATGTATGTGGAAACACAAAAGAACACATATAGTCAAGAATTTACAGCAAAAGAAAAAGATTCAAAAACACATGACAAAGCTACTATGATGAAAACTATGTGGTGCTGACATAAAAGTAGGTAAAAAGGTGAACTGAACCAGATGTGGGTGATCAAGTGGCCTTGACTAAGATACCAAGACTGAATAATTGGGAAAGGATACTTTCAGCAAGTGTTGTTGGGATGCTTAGCTGTCCACATGTAAGAAAATAAAGGTAGATAGACCCTTGTCTTTCACAGTATGAAAAAAATTCATTCAAACTCCCAAATTTAAGACCTAAAATTATGAAATCTCCAGAAGAAACTAGACATAAAAGGCCTCTTGCCCTAGGTGACGTCACACGTGTAGAAAACTGGAGCAAAAACAGACAAGCAGGATGACATCAAATTAAACCTTCACCTGCAAAGAAGTACGCCAACCTACGCCAACCTTTACACAGTGAAATACCTTAGGAAGGGTGGGAAGGAATGGCCATCAATCATATAGCAGATAAGAAATTCATATCCATAAAACAAATTATGGCACATGTTCTACATATAAGCACATGTAGTATAGATACTGCAGTACAAAATACATATCTCATTAAAATAACAAAATACAAATAATTTAATCAAAAGCCGGCAAAATAGTAGACATTCTACAAAGGGGAAACAGCAGCAACAGAAAGATAACCAAGACACTAGTGATCTAACAACCACTTCTGTCGATGTCTAAAAACAATTTACAGTTCATCAAAATGCTAACCCTGTCATTTCCACTCCTAAGTTTATAGTGGGGAGGAAGTTTTTAGATGTTATAACTTGGACAACTACACTAGAATTACTTATAATAACCAAAACTAGGAATAGCTTGACTGTGCGTCATGAATATAGTAAGTAAGCCAGTTGGAGATATGTGGTATTTTATGATGGTCTTCGGCACGTCTACATGTCCTCCAACTGACAAATGGATACAGGAAATGTGATATGCATATAACTGACTACTATCCAACATGAAAGATAATGAAAGCCTGTTATTTATGAAGATGTGGGTGAAATTAGACATGTTGGTATCAAATGAAGTAAACCAGGCACAAAGAGACATACATGAAATTTTTTAATGATGTCTCAGAGTGGTGAGGGGGGAGGATGATTACCATATGTTTGAAAGAGAAGCAGGAGGGAGAGATGGGGGAAGGATGGTGAGTGGGTGTAAGAGTAGCAGAAGTAAAAGGTTCTGCTCTGCTATTGGCTATGACGTCTTACCCTCAAAGCAAGGGTAGAGGACCTAGAAAGTGTTCTGCCATAAGTAATTGATCAATATTTGAGGAGACACATATGTTCACCTCATTTGAGAATGCCAAAGACATGCACACACTGAAAACCCATGTTCTGCCAGTAATGCATACAGTTGCATGCTTTTTTATAGCAACTAAAATGAATTTAATTTGAAATTGAAACTAAAAATGAGTAAATTGATACATGATATTTGGTAGACTATTACTGAGAATATACGTCATGAAAGATTTTAACTATCAAATTATCACCTGTCACATAACTTACGAGAAATATGCAGAGCAAGCAAATTCAATTACGTTTCACTCCTTAAAGGAAAGAGCAGATTATTCACTGATGTCAATCATCTGTAAATATGTCAATATGAGGCTGTACTAAGTCTGGGTTCAATTCTTGCACTTATCCAGCAGATGGTGGTTCTGTTTGGGGCGGCTGTGGGACCTTGAAGAGATAAAGTGGAGGTGGGGAAGTGGGAGGTGTAGGAGAATTCCTTGTGGGCTGGTGTCCTAGCCATTCTGCCCCTTGGGGTATGAAGAGGTGAACAAGGTGAGCTGTGGGCTTCCACCACATGGACTTTTCCATCATGAATCTGTGAACCCAAATAAATTCCTCTTCCTTCAATTTCTTCCTACCAGATATCCAGTCACAGTCACAAGAAAAGCAGCTAATAAAAAATGCCACATAGAATGATTAAATTGTGCTAATTAGCATATCTATCACTTCCTCTGCCTATCAGTTTTTATAAAAAGACATCTTTATAAATTTACTTTTGGAATGTATGGCAGTCACTCTTACTTTAGTGAAATAAAAAGGAGGCAAAACATCATCTTAGAGGGAATAAGCTTTTCAACCAGTAGTCTCAGCATATCAAGGGGCTCTGCCTTCACACTGTGGCAGCATCCAATCCAAACAGGTCGTGAATAGAACCAACTCATTGAGAAGAGCAACATCTCTGCCTGATTGCACAAACCACTGCATCCATCCTCTTTAGACCTTGGACTCAGACAGGAACCTGCAGCCATCCACTCTTTGGCTCTTGAGTTTTCAAACTCAGACATCATCTTTTCTGGTGCTCTAGTTTGACAGTAGGTGGAAGGAGCCGGTTAAGAAGGAGTCATGGTGTTTCTGGGTTAAGCAAAGTAGTTCCTTAAGATAAATCACAACCCTTCTGATTTTGAAAAGGCAGAAAGAGAGACTGACAGATCTTCTGCAAGCTTTATATGATCGATATTCTACCTATAATAGAAGGCATGGATGGACAGTTTCCTCTTAACAGTGGCCCTTACTGATGCTCTGAGAAATGTATTCGCATGTCATAATGCAGAGGATTGACCACAGAGGAAGCTGTATTTGTAATTTTTGCTTTTCTGGAATAGAATGAGCATTATTTCACCTCCTGATACTGAGTATTCAATAATTACTAATGAAAGTGAAAGGCTGTATTATAGAAATAAATTCCACTAAATCATATTTTCTACCTGTTAGACTATGCCCTTGAATTATATCAAAATAATTGGATTTAAGGCACGGAATGTTAAATTGGGTTTTCCTTAAACTCTTTCATCTGTAACAGCTATGATTCTTAACCTGTCTTCCACTGAAAGAAAGATCATATTGGTTGCTTTTCTTTTGCATATAGATATTTATCACCAATCTCATCCACTTGGCTTTCTGTTCTCCTCACTAGATTCAGGGCAGTATAATAATAAAGGAATTTGGGAAGCGGATTCTAAATTCATTGGCAATTTCAACTTTGAGTGATCACTGCTTTGTGCTTGCTTGGGAAACATGATTGCTGGATTTAGAGATGGCTGGAGACAAACAGTTGTACCCTGACGAACCATTCTCCTGAGGAAATTGAACTGTTCTTTTTCCAACGAGGTAATGATACTTAATCCATCGGGATGTAAAAACTCTATAAAAAGGCCCTTTACAGAGCTCCCTGCCAGCCAGTTAGGGAAAATAAGCAGTGTTCTTAATGGAAGATAAATGGTTGCCCTTTAGGGTTGTATCTGTCATTCTAATCTCAAAAAGCATCTCATATAAAACTAGAGTTAAAAAGACTGTCAAGGCAGCCTACACCAGTCTGCAAACTAATTCCTGGGGCTTAGCACCCGAGTCCTGTGCATGCGAAGTGTTTAAAATACCTGGAAGAAAGCTTTTCTCTTTGAGTTAGTCTAGGCAGACTCAGTGAACCCAATGTGAGATAATCCAAAACAATTCAGGATCAACAAAGGTTGGGAAAATATTGTAGTGGACACAAAGCTTTGATGGAGAGCTTCTTTGATCTAAAGATTATAAAACACACAGTTTCTAATCTGACAAATTTTGAGCTGCAAAGCACAATATCTAAACATTCTTCTTTTGTCATAACAGCTTAATCCCTTAAGAATGTGATTTAAACCACTGGGGAGCAAAGGTTGCCATGAGATTTCTATGAACAAGGAAAAGTGCCTCAGACACCTTGGTAGAAGTATTTGGGGATCGTTAAATGATGGAAGAAAATACAGCTCGCTGCGGCTTGGCAGGTCACCCTCAGTTCGAGGCATGTCAAATGTCCATTTTTCTTTCAATGTAACTGAATAAAAGATAAAGCAGGTCTGCCTCCTTCCCTTTCTTCTCCCTCTGTGTCCCTCTCTCTGTTCCCCTCCCTCCTCCTCTCTCATTTTTGCCTTTACCATTATTCTTTTATTTCTTTACTTGGAGATCAAATCCCCATGGTAACACAAAACTGATGCCCTACAGGCCTTCCAACAGCTATGATTATATTCTCAATAAAAGTAGTAGTAGGTTATAATCATGTATTTTCTGTACATAAAGGTTTTGGGAGGAAATGCATCTCTGGTATTTTAACCAGAGGGACTCAGATTTAAAGACAGGAATGGAAGTTAATCCCTATTTCTCATATGAAGCCAAATGAAATAAAATGGGTGCTGTGACCACAAGGTGCTGTTTCCTTAGCAGGAAGGAAATGTGGAGCCAGATAACAGGTGAAAATAAGTCTGTGAACCCTTGGGATCATACCTTCCTCAATGGTCCTAGACAGAGCTGCAGCCCAGTTATGCTGGATGGATGGCTGGTCTGTGGCTGAGCAGGGGGGACCTGTGTGGACCTGTTCTGACTGCACAAGGCCAGTGTCCTCTTTTTGGTTCTGAATAGATTGTGGGCAGTACAATCACAGGCAATGAGGACATTGAAGAAGGGACATTTATTATGTTTGCACCTGCAAACTGCTTTGGCTGAGGGGAATGGGGGTGGAGCGAGGGGAAAAGGCTGGTCTCAGAGAAGGATTTTAGAACTTCGTTTGGGGAAATTCAAGTACTCTCAGCTCCCTCAGACTCCAGATGGTTTGAAAACCTAGAAAGTGCTCATACTGTGTCTCCCAGACATGCAGAGTTAGGAAGGCTCTTGCAACAGCATCTGCTCCAAGCAGCCAGATTTATGTATGGTAACGTCTATATGCTTCAGGAAACACATATTCTCTCCCTAAATATTTTATAAGCAAATTAACCCATAAACAGAGCTTGCCAAATGACTGGTTCAACATCTTTCAGGAACAGGTTCCAGAAAGCACAGTTAAAAGGAACTGAGTCTTGGGGTCCTAGTTTCTCAGGCTTTTACTGTGGTAGGGATTACAAACCACCTGGAAGTTGCATGAACATACGGGGTCTCTGAAGACCCAAGCCCTTCATTAGGCTGGTCCCAACAGGTCAATGGAGATCTACTGAGTCATGAGCTGACTGCCTAATCTGCCATGAACATAGATTTAATGCTTTGTCCATTGTAAAGATATAGAACTTGTTTCGGAAGGAGCTTCCTGTGATATCCCAATGTTCCAAAAATCCTGCACTCTTGGGAACAGGCTATACATATGGTGACCTAGGCCACTGTGATCAGCAACGACCTTCCAAACTGAGGCATCTCTTATTTAGTGTTCTCTGTATGTCCTGGACATCAAGTCCCCCAACAAGGTACCTGCTCTTACAACCCTTTCTGCACTGAATTTGAGCTTTGCTTCCTGTGCACAGAGACAGTATTTGCTCAGAGCCTGGGCTTCTCTGGGATCCAGTATCTTCAATCTGGCACAGATTTTGATGAGATTGACAAGAGCTAGTTTACCTTTGCAGTCACTGTCACAATGTGATACAAAATCCTGCTTATACAAGAACAAGAATGCTATCTTTAGGAGTTTTACAACAGTGCCTGGTTTATGCTCTCTCAGAACTGAATAAGCCAACTTTAAATAGCTGTCTTTCCCCTGATGTTAAGCTTGCTATTGTTGACTAGGGGGGAAAGAAAACCTACATTTTTAACAAGTAAATAAATGTGTTCGAGTTCATGGAAATAACAACTTCATAAGCTCCACTCTAAGGACACAGCTGAAATATTCACCACACCGCCAGATATTATCTTTAAGAACTCCTAGAGGACAGACACTAAGGAGGTTCCAGAGGACTTTAAAAGGGCAAATGTGTCTATACTTAAAAAATGGGAGGAACGATGACCCTGGAACTCTGGGTGTTCGCTATTTTCCTTACCTGAAAAAACAGAACAAATCATCCAAAAATCAATTTGCAAGCTCCGAGGAGAACACATCTGACTGTGTAATAACTCAGGGGCTATGGTGAAGAGAAGGGCTGTCAGAGCTTTATAATTTCTCCCTGCAATCGTGATAGCCTGGTAAATTAGAGGGCAGAAATGCCATCATACTTCTTCACCAATAAAGTTTATTGTCCCTTGTAACATTCTCATGTAATCTGAATCACTCTGAGCTGGGACTGGAGGTCATAATAAAGTCACAGGGCACAGGCATGGTGGCAGTGTTTCATAAAATCACCAATCAATTTGTACTTATATTTAGATTTTTTTTTTGTTGCCTACTGCAGTAGGATTTTATAAGGGGTCTACTTGAGACCAAGGGCCAGTTCTTATGTTCAGTTCTACTATATAGATGGTTTTTTCATTTGTGAAGTAAACAATAATCAGAGGGGTACATTATTCCTTTTAGCAACAATATTCAAAGTCAAAATAGCACTGAGATAGTGGACAGATCATAGTTTCAGGGCCTGGGAAAACACAGAACAAAAAGTCCATAGAAAGGACACTGACAGAATTCCCAAGCATGCACTTTGAAAACCAGGCTTAAGTTCAAACTAGAACTTGTGATGATTGTTATACAACAAAACAATTGTTCTTGAAGGAGAAGAGTGGGGGAAGGGAGAAGGTGGTGGTTTTTTGTTTTTCTTTGTTTTTTAAGCTACCAGATTCACCATTTGATGTTAAGAATAATCAGCTAGTGGGAGAAGTTTCCAGCATCCGAAACTTAGCCTCAGCCTGCAGGGTATGGAGTGTGAAGGGGCTTAGGCCCTGGGGGACCAGAAGGTCTTGACTCCTTACTCAGGGAGCTTATGATACAACTGCAGACCCCTCACCCTCCTTCACCAGCCAGGACCCAGGACGGGGTTGTCACTTAGAAACAGCCTGACACAGAGATAAAAACTTTTGAATGCAGTAATTATAAAGAGAAGACTCCTGTGTATTACTTTCCTTTTGCGTCTGTTTTCCTACTATGCCATTTCATTTGCATGGTTTTGGCAAGACTTTGGAATTTAAAATCTTAACTACCATTTTACTACAGATATTTAGAGGAAAAAAAAAAAAAAAAAAACCTTGAGAAGCCAGTTTTGGGAGAAAACTAAATTTTGTTGTATTCATTGTGTGGCAGGTTTATTTAAGATCACTTCCAGAAAATGAAAAAAAAAAATTGCAGTGTTTGGGAAAACATTAAAAAGATTCAGCACTCTGAACATCATTCAAGTATAAGAAATAAGGCCAACCAATGCAAAATAAATCTATAAATATGAAATTGTCTCTTTCAGTACCTTGGTGTTTCATGGTGGATTTTTTAATTCTTCAGGATTGTTTTAAAATATATTCCTCTCTTTCAGAACATTTATAGCAAACATACCTATTTTAGCATAAATGGCTACAAAAGGCTGTTTCAATATCTTCATGTTAATGGGTTATGCGTTAGACTATTAAGTAGCGGGACAGAAGGACTGTTTACTTCTGAGATAGCTGCAGATCAGTTGCCAGGAACTGCCCTTGATCAAAAGCCTGAAATCACACCCAGACTGTCTCTGTGTCTCGCCTTATCTGATCCTTATCAAGCAGCCCATCACAGACCACACTTGGAGAGGCCCACTGAGGAGGGCTGATCCTCCATGTTCCTGGGGCAGAAGTGATTGGCATCTTCTTTGATCTACTAAGAGGGCACTTTTCATCAAAAGCCACATCTTCAACACTTTACAATAAAATGGAATGGGAGGTTTTCCATATGTTGAAGATAATGAGTAGAGCTATGAGAAACACACACACGCACACACACACACACACACACACACACACACTAGCAGCCTGGTGTAATAGTCTGTTCTTTGTCTCATCCACCATTTTTGTAGTACTCTGTCTAGAGAATTCTCAGCTAAAGGGCAGAAGATACATTAGTGGCCCTGATCTTCACTCGGAGACTCTCCTGGCTTTGTGAACTGAATGGTAGATACCCTGCCTAAGTGAAGCAAATGCAGTCCTGAAGACTTGTGGGTAAATCTCTCCTATGGATTCTGGGTAGGAGTACACAGAGCAGTTGTACACAATCAAAACAGTCTTCTATACAAAGACTCAGAACCTCATTAATACTTAACTCTTGCCAAAAAATACTGCACAAGACTCATTTTATTCCTTTTCAAAGGCTGTTCCCAAACAGCAGCATGCATTTAAGCCCATTGTGTATGGCCCTGACAATTGCCAGTCTCTTTCCAGTCCACTTGAATGTCTTAACTGTCCTGTGCCCACCCTCTACCCCAGGACCATCCTATCCCCATCACATCCCTACTTCCAAGCTCACCAGTATCATGCTGTGTTTATTAAAAAAAAAAAACAAAAAACAAAAAAAACCTTCCAGAAGGCCTGGCCACATTAAAAACAAAACAACAACAACAACAACAACAAAACTTCCACTCTACACACCCCTATAACAAACATGCTTACATTTTTGTTATGGTGGCCCTGATGTGGTGTCTTTAACTTCTTATTTATCCCCACAACCTGACATCAGATACAGACTGTTCACAACCCCCTTTGGTTGGTACTCACCATTTGCTGGTGGAGACATACATGTTCCTAGACTACTTCATGGTCTAGGCTTGAATGCAACAAAGTGAGTTAGCTATGTGGTGAATCTCTGAGCACAGAAATTTCATCAAGAACCTGGAGACCAGGTTACTTCCCCTTGTATCTTGAGAGCTAAGATATGAGCCTCACTAGGTATGGATTTCTCTTCCTGCTGTCAAATGGTCACCTCCTAGTCTTCAGCTTTCTCATTGATGACATCATCATCTCTAAGTCTTCCCCCGTTCTCCAGGTTCTTCCTACATATTCTGGAATACATTTTTCTCTGTGTTCTTCCTCTTGACTCTAGCCACATCTTGAAATCGCATTCCCATAGTCATCCTTAGAACTTTGCCCCAATGCCTCAGCACCAAGAAGTCAGCCAATAAGCTAAGTACTTCTCTAGAATATTTGCCCTATGTTTACTGACCAGGTACCATTTCTGTATCTACTTTCCTCATCTACAAAGCTCCACCACTTTTTTATCTTATCATAGTTGATGGCATTAATTTATGTCTCACGTTCTTCCACCATTAGTGGTTCCCCCTGTACAGTCATCGGTGAGGACGCTAAATCCAGCCCTCCCCACTCTCCCTCCCTCTCCACCAAAGCCAAAGCTGAGATATCCTTATTATCTACGACTACTTCTGTCCATAATATTTTCAACTTTAAGTGTCACCTACAGACCTTCATCTTCCAAATTCTTGGCCTTTGCACTCACTCTGACTTCTCTGAGCTTTTTTGCTCCTTGGTGTTATTGTCCCTTTGCCCCTTAGAACTTTCTTGACTTGACTCCTCCATCATTTAGCTTAGTCTGTATGTTAGTATGTTTTCTGTTGCTATAATAAAATTTGGAAAGCTGGGCATTGTATAAATAAAAGAAGCAGAAAGTTCAAGGTCAGGTTGCATCATGAGCTTGACCTCTGGTGAGGGCTTTCTGACACTGTGCCATCTCAAGTTGCCGTGGCAGAAATGTGACTCTGCCATGGAGCTTCTGAAGCCTTTCCATCTCAAACTGTCAGGGAACGAGTCAGGGACCTATGAGAGCCACACTATTCCCTTCTAACAATGTCACCATATCAATGACCTTCCACTGGGCTCCACCTCTTAACATTGGACCAGACACCAAGTTTCCAGAACACTCCATCCATATTCAAGCCATGGAAAAGTACGCATATAGAAACTTGAGAGATGGTCTCACTTTTATCTAGATACCCCTCTAACAAAGCCTGGACCCTTTTTCTATAGACCTTTGAAGCGAAGATTGTGAATCAAGTATTCACCAGGCTTCAAGAAAACAAAGTAAAAGAAGGTTCCAGTAACATGTCATCAGACATACACCAGATATCATCCACATGAGAAGCTGTGAAAATAGGACCCACTGGTGGACTCTAGTAGCTCTCCAGTCCCCTTCACTGGTCCTGTACCTCCTGGGCAATGTGGTGAGAAGATTAAAACAGACAAATCCTTACCAATAATTCCATTTATCTTTCTCTACCTCACCTCTCTTTGTAATAAAGCTTTTTTAATTTTAAGCAAAAAATTATTAAGAAACTCCTAAATATAAAAAAAATAGATAAATCTGATTTTAAAAAAGAGAGACCCTCTGGTGGTATGCATTTTAATTTCTTTGCAAAAAATAAATATTTAATTTGCATAGCCCAATAACACCTGTGCAGAGCCCACGGCTATGCAAAGCTCATTTTGAAAACTGCTTTTCCATACCTTTGAGCAGCAAGCCTTAGAAGAAGGTACATTTTACAAAGTATATTTAGTTCCATTTATACACACAAACATTTCTGTGCATGTATATGAATCATGCACACACCTGTGCATACATATACAATGCACATTCATGTGCACACATACATACCCATGAATAAACAGTATTTTGCAAAAATGAACAAGAAAATTAACAGTGATTTTTTTTCTCCCACAAGTGAGAATAGGGTAGAAGAAGGGAACTGTATACAAACAATTTTTCATTCTTATCATTAGTTTTGACATTTATCATTTTAAATAAAAAGGAATAAACCAGCATGTTTGGAATTTTCCTGAGGATTCTTTCAGCTCTGAGCATCTGTGACTTTGTTTTGTTTAACTCATAGTTAAACCTTTCCTTTATTTCCAGTAACAGCATGTATCAAAATTCCTCATGAAAAACAATGTTCCAATGATCAGGAGAGGTATTGCTAGAAATAGAAACCTTTATTAAAAACTGCTATGAGTCCAACTGTTTTGACCAAAAAGGTATGTTTGGTGTTGAAAATTCATGTTCCAAAGTATGGCCTTAGCTGAACATGGAGCCACCAGAGATCCATTTCATTGGGTTAATATTAATCCTGAATTTGACATGAGAGACCCGGGTGAATGACAGCCTGTGGTAGCAGAGGCACAGGGAGAATATAACAGGCACTGACTGTGGAAAAACACTAAGGACTGAGCATAGACCATGACCAGAAACTTGAGAGCAACAAGGAAGGATTATTCCCAAAGTCCTCGGGAGGAACCAAACCCTCCCACACCTTGATGTGGACTTCTATCTAGCTTGCTTGCAGAACTGTAAGGAAAACAAAGCAAAACATGAACTGTTTGTTTGAAGGTAACTCGATCCAGATCTTCCCTAAAACATCCTGGTAAACCAACAGGCAAGAGTCCATGAAGACTTCTTCTGACTCCCAGCAATCACACATTTCCACGTGCCGGGCTGCTGTGACACACCCTCTAAAGAAGATATTTTTGTGTGGTATCTGTGTTAAATGCTCCTGGGTAAAATTTCAGTAAGTATTAGAAGATCAAGTCATTTTCTGTCAGTGAAGCAGTTGAAGTATAATAAGACAACAGCAAATGGAATACTCATCACATCACTTTCTGTGAGATCCAACAGAATCATTCCAAGATTCTACTCTTCTAAGGTGGTCAGAAAAGAGCTTGAGAAGAACCATGAATATTTTTTTTAAGGGACTAAAAAGTTTGGAAGTACTATCAAGGATAAAAACATGAATGGGACTTGAAGTCAACCCTCTAAACAAGGTGCTTTAGAATTAGTTTAATTTTTAGATGTCTGTAGGACACTGAGACAGTACTGTGTTTTCTCTGTAATAAATTCCTATTGGACCATATTCTAACCGAACCAAAATCTGTGAGAATAAAGCCTCACATGATGAATAAAGGCAAGTTAAATGGTGGCGTCGTTGATAGAGACACCACACATCTGACGTAAATGTCTATCAAAGGCTGAAGTGCGTGTTTTTGACCTTGGTCAAAAACACATAAACTACTGCTGTTTAAAGAAACATTTTAACTTGGCCTCTGGGTCATAGAGTTCATTGGTTTTCACATGAAGCTTCCTTCTTCCTTTATATTGCTTCCTCTTCCTCCTCCCTCTTCTTTTTCTTGCTCTTCCTCCTCTTCTCTTTGTCTTTCCCCTTCTCTTCCTCACCTCCTTCTCTTTCATCCCCCTTCCCTCTGTTCTCGCCCTACTTCTTCACCTTCTGTGGCACTTCCTTCCCCTTGGTGTTTTTGCTTCTCTCTCAGAAGCGATGAGAACGTTTCCAGGAGCTCCCACTGTGTGCCAAGCACTTAAGTCTTTGTAGCTCTAGATAGGAGAGCAAAGTGAAGATTAGCTCTTATTTTATCAAAATCCACAAATAGTTCTTCTCCAAATATTTAGGTAGGAGAGAGGAACCAACTAAAAATCCAAAAGTGAATGTGTGCCAGGCTGTGTTCCAGGCCTGAGACTCCATTGAAATGTCCATTGCCAGCATAAAACTTTTCCCCTGAGACCATTAGGAAAATGCAACAGCCACTCAGAATGGCCGCGGGTTCTCAGCTTTCCCTTGCATACAGCAGAGAGTCTGTCATGTCTGGAGAAGTCTAGACTCACTTCCTATTCTGCTGCTTAAATCTTCAGCTTATTCTGCTTCTCTGGTTCTTCCCTCTCCTGATAACTGGATGGGCTTGGGACACTGGTTTAAACCTCACACTGTGCTTGCCTGCGTGGAGCCCCTGGAGTCTAAGGAGTGAGAAGAAGAAGTGATGGAGAGGAAAGGACAAGTGTAATTCACTAGAGAAACAGACCTACCAGGGCAGGTTGAGCACAGAGACGCAGGAAAATAAAAACCACTGTCAACTGACAAATGACACATTTTTTTTTTTTTAAAAAAAGTTTATGTCCCATTCTTCTTTGTAAAGTTACGGTAGTGGTTTGGAAACTGCACTTCCTACTCCCAGGAATATACATGTCCTGAGTTCTAGAACCTATAAATATTACCATAAATGGCAGGATGGACAAAGTTGGCCTGGATATGCGATAAGATTGAGGGTTTTGAGACACAGAGATGGTACTAAATCATCTGGATATGGTCCAAACACAGATGTGTCACAGGAAGGACAAGAGGGAGGACTGGACACATATTTTAGGAAGGTAGAAGGAAGCCAAAAAAGGGAACTGAAGCTGCTCCCACAAGCCAAGGACACACGGCTAGCAGACACTAAAAGAAGCAGAAGTTATGTCCCAAAGATACATGGCTTCACCCAGGGATAATGATTGAAACTGGGATCTCCATAGTCACAAAAGAATAAATTAATCTTGTTTTGGGCCTCCAGCACCCTTGTTATAACACTCACAGGAAATGAATACAGTGAAGAATCATTTTGCTAATAAAGTTGATGCTAAATTTCCAAATAATGTCTAAAATCTATTTCTCTTATATCTACAAAATATTTCCAAAATCCCCTTTAGCTTATAAACAGAGGTGAAAAGATATACATAATGCAGCCAGAGACACAACCAGAGAAGCTTATTAACAATGGCAATGGAATTTGGCTACAGAAGGTAAGCCAGTGTTGACTTTTTGAGCAGATTTCTTAAGGCTATGGTCGAACTATTATGTTCTACTCACCTAAGATAAGTAAAATCTTTTCTCTAGCTGCTGTGTATGTGTGTGCATGTGCACATGAATGCATGTGTATATCTAGCTCTCTGTCTCTCTTACACACACACACACACACACACACACACATTGAATATTATGTTTCTCTTCTTTTCTTGTTATTTCAGGCAGTTCACATAACTCTGCTAAGCACTAATGACAGAAGAAATACAGGTACCAAATGATGACTGAAGTACGAGATGGTAGTGGTAATGGATTGTCCTATGGCTCACATGAATGTACACCAGGATACCTATTAATGTGACATCACCACAAATTGTAGGCTTCTTGGAAATATTATGAGCATTTTTGTGGGGTTTCGGGGGATTTTGATAACTCAATAATTATTGTGCATGAACTCTGCAGGTGACAAGATTATATTGCAACATCAAAAGGTTGTGAATTCCTTAAGTCTTTAGTATATGCAAAAACTACCAGAGAGCCTAGTAAAAAATTTAGATGCATAGGTATATGCTTACATCAGTCTAATAAGACTTGCATGACCTGGGATGTATGTGTGATGCTCTTCAGTGAGTGATCAACCCTTGTGATTTGAGTGCTGAGCACATAGGAACTAATTTTTCTGTACACAAAGACTGTTGCCTTTGGTGTTAAAATACACTGGTGGCTCAGGGAGCTCTGTGCCCATTGATGGTGCTGCCTGAGTGTGTGACACTGGAGTGATCAAGTAGCAAGGTGTAGAACAGGGGCTTTTGAATGTTGTGCTCACAGCAAAGGCACTTCTAATCACAGCATATTTTCTAGAACTGGTCATATGGGCACACATTGGTAGAAGAATGTAGGCAAATTTGGGGAGTTCATAAATATTCAGGGAACAATAAACATCTCTGCTAAAATATGAACATAATAATGTCTCTTCCTGATTGCTTACATTCAACTTGTCTTGTGTAAGAGACACAGAACTTTCAGGAACTCTCAGAGAATTACACTGCTCACAGTGATCACATCCAGGCCACAATGCTAGTTAAAAGGCTTTACAGTTAGGCTGAAGTTCATGCATTAACATGACTTATTATGTTTAAACCTACTGTGTCTGACTTTAAGGTGCTGGTAGAAGATCCATCCAGATGCTCTTTACCTCAGGTTGTGCCTAGATTAGCTGACATCTATAAATGATGCTAAGAAAAGTCAGTGGGAAGAAATTAATGTGAAATTGACATATCCTCCTCCTGTGATAAATGATACATAAACCTGAAACAATCAAATTAATATCCCATTTAAAGTCAGACAAGGTTCTCTGCAATTATTAAATACTGTCAGCTTGCTTATGATTCAAACATATTCACCATAAAATATAATGTGTGTCCATGGGAGACATGTGAAGTACAAATATATATT
This sequence comes from Sigmodon hispidus, assembly GCA_004025045.1. Taxonomy (NCBI): domain Eukaryota; kingdom Metazoa; phylum Chordata; class Mammalia; order Rodentia; family Cricetidae; genus Sigmodon; species Sigmodon hispidus. The sequence goes on from PVIH01010088.1 coordinate 27,661, forward strand.
TTAGAATTACTTCTACTTGAGATTGTGTGGTTGAAATACATGCTGAATCAAATGCAAAACCATGTCCATAAGAAAACATGATACATACACACCAGAAGAAATGTCATGAGCTATTCACTAGGTGTGATAAAGTCATACAGCACATAACTTCTGGGAATAAAATGAGATCTTCATTGGTCCTTCAAAAAGCATCTATTCTAGCAGCTTGTTTGGTAGCCTGTTTCCTCAGACCCTCCTGATACACAGGTTCCCTCTCTCTCCTTCTTATAAGTCAATGATAAACCTCTGTCTAAAACTCTCCTCCCCCTCCCCCAAAAAAGGAAATACTTCTAACAAAGAAGTTATGAGATAATTGAAACAAACTATTATCCATCATCTGGGAGAATGTATAAATAAGCTGGTTTATTCCAATTTTAAAATTCCATAAGACGAGCAATTAAATTAACTATGTCAACATGTATAAACTTATGTTCACTATAAAGAGGAAAGTGAAAAGGGTAAAGATTGTATGAGACAACTGAAGTAAAAATTTAAGCAGAGTAATAATATAAATCACTATTAATATAAATATACAAAGCAGCTCAAATTTATGTACAGTAATGATATACAAAGCTTTGGCCTTCGGGAAGGGAGGAAGAAGTTGTGGATAGAAGCCAGTTTTCATTGTATCTCCACTCTTTTAAAACATAAAAGAGATCCCTGAAGCCAATATTAAAAATAAAAAAAAAGGTTAACATCTGTTGAGTGTGGGTGGTCAGAACCTGAAGATCTGTTGTATTATTTCCATTGATTTCTGCCTGTTTGAAATATTTCATATGAAAATTAAAATGTTTAAAATCAAAATGGTTGTGTTTGTTTTTTACTTAAGTGGCATTCTGATATCTACACATGGCTGATTTCATTACTTCAGTGCTTTCAAAACACTTCAATAACTATGACACTAAAAACACAGTATAGGTTTTATGCCTATGTAAAAGTATGTTGGAATATAGCTGTGTCCAGAATATAAGAGTGTATTACAGTTATCCATTGGTTTGGAGTGATACAGGATTTTGTCATAGAAAGATACTGTCGAAGGAAAAGTTAGAGCAGAAGGAAGCAGGGCTGGACATGGGGCCATCAGTTACAGTTGACCTCCTGAGTCACTGGGTTCTGGCAGAGAGCTGTAAAATTAATGTAGATCCAAAGAGTTTCAGTAATTAAGTTATCACAGAAGAAAGTGTAAGGAGCTTCACTGTGACTCCGTGGCTCAGACATTAAGACGTGTGGAAATTTAACACTTTAAATGACGAGACTGGTGACTTCTGATTTAGAAATTTTAGATTTTATATGATTTGTGTAAAGCACTAAATGATTTTATAGTGTGACCAAATGTCACTAGGGTATCTTGAATTTCAGCTGACAATGAAAATTTTCATATCCCTTAGCAAGTGTGAGATGGGTGTTGGCAGAGGGGAGAAACAGGAAGGCGTGGTTCCTCTCTGATATGTGTGTTTCTGTCTGAGTGTCTCTCTCTGTCTCTGTATCTGTCTATCTGTCTCTCTCTTCCTTTCTTCCTACTATATACATTTATACATTATGGTGCTGTCTATCAAGAGGGACACAGGAGGAGGTTGCCTTGGCTCACTGTTTTGGAGGGCTCTGTCCCTTACAGGGAGAAAGTGAAGCAGACTAGCTGAAGCATGTGACAATGACTTTTTCACATGACAGCAGACAGGACTCAGAGAGTTATGCCAGACCCAGGCCCAAGAATAGGCTTCAGAACTCCATCATAGTGACCTCCTTCCTCCAGGTTTTACCTTGGAAGTTTTCATGTATTTCACATTAGCACCACAAGCTGAGGATCAAGCATTCAGAGGAACCTTTCAAAACCAGCAAAACAAATTCCAAAGCCATAACTCCATTTCTGGCATTTTAAGCATGTAGTGTCTGTCTTCTAAGCTCTCTCAGGCTTGGAAAGCCCCTCCGTGTTTCTGTCATTTGCAGTACTATGGGTTCTCCCTTGGTCTAACTGAGCTCATTGCATACTGCTTTCGTGGGCAGATCTTCCACATTCCCAGCATCTCAAACATCGTGAAATCTCCACCAAAGCTTAGGTCTCACCCTCAAAGCTTCATGCCCAGCACACTCAGGGCTCCCTGATATGCATGGAGCCTGACTTTTCAGACTTTCATCTGGAACTGTGGTGCAAGCCTTTATGACCTCTTAATTCCTGCATTCTACATGTCTGCCAAACCAGAACCCGCACAGACAATGTTAGATTTTACTGCCCATTACAGAAGTTTCCCATCTGGCCTTCTTTGACTACAACTATAGCAACCTCTAAGTGCATAGGTGTCCAGACCACCTATGTATATCCTTACATAGCTAAGTTCCACCAGCTCTCTCTTGGGGCTGCACGTACTCCAGACACTTTTCTTCAACATGAAAATCTTTAATTGTGTGTTCATTTCTATAGTCTAGTAATTCTTACCCATAAAGCATCATTTTTTTATTATCAAAACAGAAAGTGTTTGTCTTCTCTTAAATAGTGCTAGTCTTCTCATTAAGAAACACAGCACCCATCCTGTCCACAACTAAATGTTTTCAAACCCTTTTTCTTGTCCAACTGTATGTTTTTCAAATGGTTCTCATCTGCTTTTTTGTTCCTTGCTCTAAATATAAACATAGCAGCAAGCAATAACCATAGGCTGGATGCTATACTATGTTAAGATGTACTATATAATATACTATATTAAAAATCCCTTTGCCAAATTAATCATTTAATATTTTAATTCAACCTCTCAAATTTTCATGACAAGAGCAGAATGTATTAAAGTCATTGCAAGAATCTAACATGAATGGCCACTAACCTAATCTCCAGTTGTGTTTCCATCTGAAATCTCATGTACTGGACCTTCAACATATACATGCCTGTCAGCATTTTGGTTATCTGGACTCTTATCAGAATCATAAATACTGTGCTTACAACATTCTAGGGTGTCTGTAGCCCACAGGTCTTAATTTTTTCAAATTTCTCCCACAGATTTTATTCTGAAGGCCCAAGAAACACATGATCATGTTTATGACAGCAATTACATCGTTTCTTATATCAATATTTGCTGTAAGTTGTATGTTGCTATAAAAAATATATGCCTGAGAGAACTTATGAAAGGAAAGTTTGTTTGGGCTTCTGGTTTCAGAGGGTCATGGTGCATCACAGTGAGAAGACAGCAATGATGCAGCAGAAGCACGGGACAGCTTCTTAGGGTGATAGACAGGACACAGAGAAGCTAAACCAGAACCAGGAATGGATATGACCAGCCACGCCCCAGCCACGCCCCAGCCACACCCCCAGCCACACCCCCATACATGCAGTGATCTTCTTAGGCTATACATGACATAGGTTCTGTGGTCTTCCAAACAGTACCACAAGTCGAAAAAATAGATTCAAAAGAACCTTTTGGGAGATATTTCAGATTCAAACCATGGGTTACTTTCTCCACAAGTTTGTGACTATTTAACTTATTTTAGTATATTTGCTATTATATTTCTTTAATGGGAGACTACTGACTAAATGACATTTATTTGTTTTATCTTTTTTACAGGTACCTCTTCTCCAGGGTCCTTTAAGAATTCACCAAGCTTCTCTATGTGCTTTTTTTTTTTTTTTTTCCAGCCTTAGTAGATCTTGAGGGTGTTTATAACATGCTGTGAAAAGCAAGATCCCTACCCAGGAGGGACAAAGGCTCCTTTGCAGCCACTACAAGAGCATAGGCCTGAGACAAAACACACCTCTGAAAATGCTTGGCATCATACTAGATGCCCCTGTATGAATCCCTGAGGGACTGAGGTAAAGAGAGGAACAAGAGAATGAGGTCCTTACCTACTGCAGCATCCCAGCATCCTGCCTAGGAAGCCTGTCAAGTCTTTATTTCTGATTCTGTGAAGCACCCATAATGCTGAGGGTTTATAGTTGTTTGTTTATTTACTGTTTGCCATTTTATAATTGAGACACACCCATGCTTTATACGCTATGCATTTCTTCAGAAATCAATATAATCTCTAAACAAGGACAGGGAAACAAGATGTGAAGATACATGGGAAAATGCCTACTAAGTTGACCCATCAACAAGAAGTTGTGGTTTTCCTGAGTGAGGCGAGTCAGGGTCTATCCAGGGTAGCACATAACTGAGGTAGAACAGGCTCCCCACACATAAGTATCCCTGAGAGAATCCATCTGGTTTTGGTCAATGACATCTCAGATTGTGTAATTTTAAGGACCTCATAGGATTTCCTTCTTTGTCAGAATTTTTCAGAACATTTCTACTGAGCTTTAAAAACACACATGTAAGAGCTGAGGGAAAATTTTTTACTTATTTTATCATTCAAAGCTTCCAGCATCTCAATTCTAATGCAGGACTCTCAAAGAAAAAATATAGAAATGTTACTTTGTGCTCAGTATGAGAGGCAAAAAACAAACAAACAACAACAAAAAAAAAACTTAGGAAATAAGTTTCAATATAAAATTTGAAATTGATGTTCTAGTAGCTTGTATTTTAATAAAATATGTGAAAAATGATAGTATAATATTAAGTAAATAATTATACTGAAGCATGAAAAGTAACTAGGTCATCAAAGGGGGTTACAGGTGTTTGTGAAACTGCCTGGAAAAGCCTTGGTTAGTTTGTACCTCTGAGTAAAGATCTGTGAGATGTAAAGGGATTTCTACTCAGCTAACTAACAGATGAGTGCTCCAGGCCTGAGGCATAGCAAGTGTAAAGGTCCTGAGGTAGGGTTTCCTGGAATGCTTGAGAAACGGCAATGAGATTGAAAGGTCTAGAGCGAGGGACTGAGATGGGGAGATCTCAATTAGGGTGGTCCTAGACTGTGCATACGTAGGGAATCATACCCGCCTTGTAAAAGTTGATGATTTTAGCTGGGGTAAAATGAAAAAGCATGTGAGTATTTGATTTGATGGATATATGCAGGACTGCTGTGTGAAGATTACACTATAGAGGAAAGAAAGAGAAGCAAAGAGACATTAGAAAATGGAGTGTAAATGGCACTAATTGGAAGCCATGCTACAACAGGGCATAGTTGTTTAAAGGCTGGCTCTGGTTTTGCTGGCATATTGAATGAGTTTGTGAGAAGAGGTAAACTAAAATGTACAGCTCTGGGGGAAAATGTCTTTATGTTCTGGTGTCTGAGAACAAAGTAGCCAATGTGAACATGAGAACTTGCATCTAGGATTGGCAGGCATTGTCCCAACATGGTCTTTTCTTTGTAGGATTTTATTTTAAGGTATGTTACTTTTCATTATGTTGAATTAGTTTAACTCTGAAGCTGTGTTACTGTGCCTATCTTAAACACCTGATGGTCTAATAAAAACAACTGAATATCCAATCGCAAGGCAGGAGTAAGAATGGGTAGTAGGTGGGGATGAAGGCAGAGAAAATACATAAAAGGGAAATCTGGGAGGAAATATAGTAGCCAAAGAAGGAAGAGGATACCAGCAGCCATCCACCCAGTTTCACAGCAAGCCACTGAGTAAGAAACAAAGATTTACAGAAGAAAGGAAAAAAAACCCAGAGGTATAATGTAAATGAGATCATTTAAAGTTAAAGAAACATGGCAAGAAACAAGCCAAGCTAAGGCCATTTATACTTAAGAAGACACCTACATGTGTTTTTTATTTGGGAGCTGAGTGGTAGGCCTCCAAAGAGTAAAAATCAGCAAACAACAGTCTCCTGTGTGCATGAAGTTGGAGGGTCCTGTTGCTGTCTATTGCCCTGTGGATCCCCATGGTCACTTGACAGAAGGTACATGTGTACTCACAGACACACATGTGTATATACCCCTAGGCTCACATGTATTTCTAAAAATCTTTACAGACTTTAGAGGACAATTCCATTTGTAAGAAAACTCACTTGCCTGTGAGTGCAGGAGGCAGACATTCCCATGCAGTCAATGTGTACTCTAATGGAGACCACTCAAAGCACAGGGTTGACCCAGATTCCTGAGACACATGACAAGATGCCAAACTCCCAATGTGCCTCTTCCCAGAAGAGGGCAGAATGACAAACACAAACTCTTCTCACTCCTAAACTATCTGTCTTAGTTAGGGATTCTGTTGCTATGGTAAAACACCATGACCAAAGCAATTTGGGGAGAGAAGGGGTAATTTTGCTTACATTTCCAGGTAATAGTTCATCAATGATGGGGTCAGGACAGGAACTCAAACAGGGCAGGATCCTGGAGGCAGGAGCTGATGCAGAGGCCATGGTGGGGAGCTGCTTACTGGCTTGCTCATCAAGGCTCACTCAGTCTGCTTCCTTATAGAACCCAGGTCCACCGGCCTAGAGATGGCCCCACTGACCATGAGCTGCGCCCTCCCCCATGAATCACTAGTTAAGAAAATGCCTCAGACAGATCTTATAGAGGCATATTCTTAATTGAAGTTCTCTTCTGAAGACTATACATTGTGTTAAGTTGGCATAAAAGTAGCCAGGACACTGTCAGTAACTCCACTACAGTCAATTCCAAGTTGTGCTCAACATGAAGCAAACTTTATATTAGTAACTATGAAAAAAAAGTATGATATTTTCCAGAACATGACAGATTTACTTCATTCAGTTTTAGTAGTTTAAAGCCAACATTAATTAATTCTCATACCAGGTGGCCACAGGGGCTGGGATGAAGCCCAGAAGTAAAGCATCTGTCTGTATGTATGACACCTTCAGTCTTTCCCCCAGGACCATAAAAAAAGTTTAATTGAAAAATGTGTTTGTCACACCAAAATAAACCCCTGGTACAAACCTTGAGATGAAGGGGAACTGACTCTTCCAAATTTTGCCTGTAAGACTGATTATCAATAAATTTCACATATAGAATTCTGTTTCGTTGAAATGCTCTCATCTGACCTCAGCTGTGAACTGCTTTCTCCTGCCCTGGCATCCTCTCCTTTGAGATGGGAAGGGGCTAAAAGACCTTGAGCTCTAGGCCTCATGTAAGTTTGTATTCCACGTTTTCAATCCCACTGTTATTCCTAATTTCTTTTAGAGCAAACATTACTCCCTGACAAGTGTGCCCCAAGGCTGCTCTCCCAGGTGATACTCTATTTCAGCAAGTTAACAATTGGAAATATACACATGTGTGTGTATTATATTGTATATATACACATGAATATGTTTGTGTGCATGTAATACACACACTCACACACACACACACACACACACACACACACACACACATACACAAGGGGGAAGTAGCCAATGTCACAGTTTAAGTTTAAAATTCCTCAAGCTGGAGAACTAACTATATCCTGCTTGAGAGAGTTCAGCCTTGTGTCCTTTAGACTTTCACCTTGGATGTCACTTACATTCTAGAAAGCAATAGACTTTCCTCAAAATATACTGTTTTAAATGTGAGTCTCATCCAAAATCACTCCCATGGAGACATCTAGAATAATGTCTGATTAAGTATACAGGAACTACAAATCAGCCAAGTTCAGAGAGAGAGAAAGAGAGAGAGAGACAGAGACAGAGAGAGACAGAGGGAGGGAGAGGGGGATGGAGGGAGAGAGGGAGGGAGGGAAGGAGAGGGAGAGGGAGAAACATCAAGGAGAGGAAAAGCTGAGGTCAAGGATGGAGAACAGGGAACTTGGTCTATGTGCAGAAGTCTGTCCTACCATCTAGTGGGGTCAGGCAGAGGAATTGTGAGAAGGGCAGACGACTTCTGGACACAGGACAGGCATCAAGAAGGTAGTGAGTTGAGACCCTAAGTAACTTGAAGACTGAGTCAAAAGAAAACCCTCACTCCCCTGTCCTCTGCAGATGCTGTAGGAATGTTTGCTCTGTGTATGGGCTTCCCCAACATCAACAGGTCTATGATAGCTGTGCCCTTTCAGAATGTGTATTCCTAGGCTATGTTCATGCAAAAGGAATTTTGCCATAGTCATAGGTCACAGATATTGCTGTGTGGCGGCTTTGCTCATGGCATACCTCCAGGTTTTTCTCTGGATCAACTCATTCCCCGAGCTGGCTTATTTAGATTTTTAAAATACTCATTAATCTATATTTACAGGGCTTCTTTGAATACAAACTGAGGCCAGGCATCCATTTATTTTATGCCCAATTTTCCATGCCCTCTTTTTCACTTCCAGCTCAAGCAGTGCCTCCTGTCAGGAGCCAGCGTGTCTGGAGAGTCCCTCCGTGCCCTTCCTGACGATCCCCCTATCACGTAAGGACTCCAGCTCTCATAAGTAGCTTTGTTATTTCTATACTGTTCCCTGAAATCAAGGGTATGAGTGATCACGAGGACACAGTGAGTGACCCCATTCTCAGAGCCATGGAATTGCTTGGAAATTGCCTTCAAAAGAAAATTAGGGAAGTAATTGTTTCTGTGGGAAGGTCTCCTCTCCCCAGACTGACTTCCTCAGAGGATAAAATGTCCAAAAACAGAGGTAAAAATCTCTTGGAATAAAGGAAGTTGTTCAGATAAAGAGTTTGCAGGATGGTACTTTCCAAAGTTCCAACATAATGTGCTTATCAACTTAACTAGAGGTGCTGAACTCAGCTGTCCACTGTCCTGAACTGAGGGTCTGTTATACTCAAGCAAACTCACTCTTTGTTGATTATACCCTGAGTGGTAGATAACCAATCAGTATGAAATAACAAATGGCGTGAAAACTGTATGTTTAGTATGTACCTATAGTATGTATGTATAACATGAAAGTAGAAGCAAAACCATCTATGTGGAAGGAAAATTGACAGCGGGGAAGTGGTGAGAGAAGGGAGGATAGAGGGCTATGGGGTGCTTGTGCAGAAATATGCTCAACATAAAATACAGACTTGTGTGGAAGTGCCCTTGTGTATGTAACACAGTCCCGTGTACAATACATACACACAATGAAAATTTTGGAAAACTGTTTATGCAGAAAAATCAAGGAAGCCTCAGTATGACTGAGGGATATTATGAGTGTTCAGACAACTTCCCCAGATGAGGGATGGGATGAGCCAATTTCTTAAGTAACGTCTTCTCTGGGAGATGAGAATGGGCACTCCTCCAATTCCTCATAGGCCTTAGGTGAAAGCTAGTTTTTCTAATTCAATATCATCATTATTCTGCTTCTCTGATTATGAAGGAAAGTTTTTGAGTGATTAACACATACACAAAAAAACAGGTACTTTTAAAGAGTATGCGAAGGGTGACGTGAGAGCTGAGTTGCTCACAGGCCTCTTCCTGCATCTTTTAATGGAAAGTGATGTTTGCACAAAAGTAAATGAATATATTCGTCTTTTGACCAAAAAAAAAAATATCAAGAAGTTGTCACAGAAAGCTTGGAATTGTAATTTTTAAGGGGGGGAAAAAGGCTAGGTTTTCACTTCTTCCAGTCTTCTCAGTTTTCATCCTGATTGCTCTAAGTGGGATAAGATATAAGTAACTAAGATTGTGGGCATTGTCGTTATATTCGCAAAAATTAATTTGAAATATTAAACCTCACATCAGTAATTCAAGCACCAGTATCACACATCTTAGTTACTCTTCCTGTGGCTGTAAAAATATATCCTGACAAAAGCTACTTACAGGAGAAGGGGCTGATTTTGTCTTGTAGTTCAGGTGGCAGTCCAGCATGGGGGAAAGCCACATCAGCAGGAGCTTGATAAGTACTCAAGAAACAGAGAGAATGAATGCTTGTTATCAGCACTTTCTCATGCTATACAGTCTGGGATCTAAAGTAAGGGATAGTGCCATTCACAGTGGGTATGTCTTCTCACCTCAACTGACCTAATCATAATAACCCTCCCTCTGCCCATTTCCCAGATGATTCTAAGTTTACAACTGAGGTAAACCTTAGCTGCCACACACACTTTTCTCTGAGCAGGAGTGGACCTGAGTGATGATACTGAATGCCTCTTGCTAGGTTTGGAAGAATCCCAGGAAAATGTCTCTAAGGATTGTCCAGGCAATGCTGTGACCATTCCCTTTGTCTTCTTACTTTGTAGTTTTCATGAATGGGCTGGAATCTGTTGCTACATACAACACATCTGTCTTCATCTCACCCTAAACTGTCAAATTGAAAGAAAGAGTTTCCATTTTTCATATCAAGAAAAAAAGTAATATGAATAATGGAGAAATAATGTCACAAACCTTGGCATGTCATCACCTGCTAAGGAGGACACCAACACTGTGGATTAATCTCCCTCCCAAACCTCATTGGTCTTACTGCTGAGGAAAGAGAAGGAGAGACATGAACAAACTTAGGCTTTGACCTTAAACAAAAACTAAAAGGAGTCAATACTCAGCTCATACCTAAGAATTTGGAGCAACATTCTTCCACAAAAGAGAGAGTTCTCTCAAAAAGAAGGCAGAGGGGCAGAGGCAATAGCATCAGATACTTAATTTCCCTTCACAATCTCCAGTTGGCATATATCCATATGCCACAAATTCTCTTTCTAAATTCATAGCTCAGTTCCCATTTTCTCATTTTATCCAGTTAATATCCTTACAATATTTCAAGTGCCCTTCAGGCTCTCAATCACTTCCAGGAAGAAAAAGAAATTATAAATTTTTTTCCAAAGAAGACTATTCTTTAAGGATACTCATCAGCAACACAGTGAAGAGATTTAAAGCAAATTTAAAGACTTAGAAAGTAATAAGGAGCAAAAAATCTTTAGAAACGAGCGCTGCATCTGTAATGCTTTAAGGTGCTAAAATCAAGTTAAGCAAATGGATTCATCAGCAGAGTGCATGCCACAGAACCAACTACCCTGATTTCTAGTCTATGGATAAATGTTTTAAAACATTCATCCACAAGGCCAATCTTCATTTGTTGAGTTCCAAACTAAAGAGAGAGGGCCGTAAAATACCTGTAGTCAGTGGGAATGGCACTCCCAGAACCACGGGGCAGCTCATATTCATCCAATCTTTTCCAAGAAATTAAAAAAAAAATGAACCTAATTGCTTTAGGGCTGGAGAGATGGCTCAGCAGTTAAGATCACTGGCTTGTTATCTAACAAAGCCCAAGGCTGCTTCTCATAGCCTAGGATGGCAACCATGTGACCCTGAGGTGAGCCTGAGGAGAGATGCCTCAACAGAATGATTTTTTCCAATCCTCCCCATCTGTGCAGCGTGAAACGGGGTCTGTCTGTGTTCTGCCTGCCTTTCTTTCCCAAGGGCAAGCAGAAGATTCCTCTTGCCTAGTTCAAGGTCTACCTAAAAAGGAGACACAGTGTTTCTGTAGGGAGAAACTTCAATCTTTGCTGAGAAAATAAAGCCTCCAGACTAAAGCTGAGCAGTAAAATCAGCCCCTTCTTAATGTAATGCTTGCAATATTTATCTATTTGCCAGGGAACAGTGACTTTCACTTCAGTGACCCTTTTCTTTCTGCGGTGCTGAGAGTTGAAGGTCTCATCTCATGCATGCTCACCAATCACTCTACCTCAGAGCTGGACTTCCAGCCCCTCCCTCATCTTTCCTAGACCTCCTTTCTCAAAGTTTTCTTGGTTGTCATTATAGTTGTGGTCACTTGTATGCAGCATGTGATCTGTCCTCTGCTTGGTGGCAATGTCATTCCAAGATTCTTTGCACACACAACCCCTTCTGGTCAATTAAGTTCATTGTCTATATCTGCAATTTGGAATAGTGTACCTTGGGTGAGATAGAATATTGTTTGTAACAAAACCCAAGTTTTTATGTTGCTTCCTTATGTTGGAAACAACTATATTTGAGAGAAATATGCATTGTGGGTGAAAGAGAAAGTAATAAATTGCTAGAAAGGGTTTAACAAGTAAAATCAGGTCAGTAGCTCAGTTGTGACCGATCTGTTTCTCATTGTTGTACACAGACCCTTGACCAGCAACAACTCACAGAAGGTGGAGTTTATTTCCACTCATGGCTTGAGGTAAGTATATCATTCTGGAGAAAACGTAGGGTCAGGGCTTGTAGCCTAGTGACAGCAATATGAGCCTGCTTGCTGACATTCCTGCTGACCCAGAGATAGAGACTGGACATGAAGAGGCTATAGAACCCCCAAAACTCACTTGTGTGACCTTCTTCTTCCATCAATTCTCCACTGCTGTAAAACTCCCTCACAGTTCCACAAGCTGGGGATCAAGAAGGGGATGTGTTACAACCCAAACCAATGGATTTGTAAAATTGGTAACAGCACCACTCCTGATAAGAGCTGTGTGAAAAGTCCTAGGCTTGCTGATTTAAGGTGCCACACAATGCTCCTAGGATCTGAGTTGGTCATAGAAAGGAAGACATCTGGTTATCCACAATGGGCTGATCCCAGAGACCTGTCCATTTAGAAGATAGTGACAATTAGCTCTGGTTGGTGGCCTCAGAAAAGAAGAAGCGATTGTGAGTCCTGACAAAGCCTCCCCAAAGCACAGCAGCAAACTGGGCCATAGCTGCTTCTACAAAGAGGATTTTTAGCACAACAGACCATAAGTGTTACTCAATTTTGTACAAAGTTTCTATTAATTCAAAGTTTTAATTGAGTCCAATTTTAACCTGCTTATTATTCTCTGGTGAGAGCAATCACATTTGTGTATATGCTTTTAAATCACAATGTTGATTACCTTTTGTTTCACAAACCCAAGTGGAAAGATATCTTTAATGACCTGGGCCTGAAAGGAAGGCCCGAGATGGTAAGAGCACCATTTTCTGCACATGGCCTGGGTCTGATTCCCATCACAGACCTGGCGACTCACAACCACCACGTATAAGTCCATTTCTAGGGGATGAGATGTTCTCTTCTGGCCACTGTGGGCACCAAGCATGAATGTAATACACAGACATACACATACAGGCAAAACACTCATACACATAAGATAAAATACAATTTTTTTTAAAGATACAAAGACTTACTGTGTTAAACACTATTCCTGCTAGGGTCCCATATATCAGCTGTTGCCATTAGTCATCCTCAGAAAGTATTTTATGACATTGAGAGATGAAGGTAAATCTTAGCCTGGGGAAAGAGGGGGTGATGAATCTGCACTGTCTAATAGTTAAGTAGCACTGAGTATGAGACCCACTTGCCATGACACTGAGAGGTCAATGAAATGACAAAATAAAGTAGTTTCTTTGTATTATTCCTTCCACCTGTATTGGATATTTAGCATTGGACATTTCTGTCTGCAGCTTCCTGAATTAACTACTATAGAAACACCATGGACATTTTTCAGAGAAGGAACTTTCACTTTATAAAGTAAGAAGACTGGCCCATGTTTTGAAATTCTTTTTTTCTTACCAATGCTACTGTTGATCTTCAGAATCCACAATAGGTTTTGTTTTTGTTTTATTAGAGGGTTAAAACTTTTGTTTTACAAAGCTGTTATGAAGGCTTCAAAAAAATAAGACACACTCCACCCTCTCCTTCTCCCCTTTCTCTTTTCCTGTCTCTCTCTCTCTCTCTGTCTCTCTCTTCTTCCTTCTCTCTCCTTTCTTCTCTCTCCTTCTCTCTCCTCATAATACTAGAGTCTTTCTATAGTACTAGCCCCAGTCTAAGTGTCTCTTGCCACACCGCCACCATCTACCATGCACACATGGGGCATGGGGCCCCTCTCTATCCATTGCCATCAGCTCTCCACACCAGGTAAACACACTATCATATCATAACACAACAGTCACATCCACCTGTGATGACCAACCTCCATTATCAGCTCCACTAGAATTGGAATCACACTCTGGACCTGTCCATGAAGGTGCTGTTAGAGAAGTTTAAGTGATGGGGGAAGAGCTACCTTCAATATAGGTGGTACCACCTCATGGCCTGGAAGCCTAGGCTGAATAAAAAAGACATCAGAATGAGATACTAGCATTCGATTCCCTACTGTACCCACCTGCCCTGTGATCTTGCCTGAATGCTTTCTCACCACTATGGACTGCATAACCTCTAATGTAAGCCAAATAAACCCTTCCCTCCACAGACAGAGAATAAGCAGGAACTGCCATGGAGCCAGTGCTCCTATACCATGCTTGTGACACCACCACCACAGAGGGGACTAGAAGCCAAAACGTAGCCAAGAGGATGATTCTCCAGCCCTAGACTCATAGCATCTGTCTGAAGAATAACCAGACTCATCCCCTTCTCTCAATACTTCTGTTTCTTCATCTCCCTTGATCTCTTCTAGACTAAAAACTACTTATATGTATCCTACCCCTAACATGGAGCTTGAAATTTATACAGATCTTAGAATTTAGAGATTATTTTGGAATGAGTTTTCCATTGAGATAGCCCTTGATTTGTAATGCCTATTTTAGATTGAGAAAGAGTCAAAGCAGAGACTGAACACTACAGGCTGAATGTATGAAACCCTATCTCCCAAGTGCAATATCATTTGAAGGTGAGCCTTTGGTGAGTGAGTGAACCATGAAGGTTTCAGGCTCAAAAATGAGATAATAAACTCTCTGATAAAATGGGATTGTAGTAGGATTCAGATTATTGAGAGAGTCCTAGAGGCTTAGTTTTGGGGTCTCAGGACCCTGAATGGGGTGTGGCCAGCCCCCATTGAGAATCCATCCCGTTGCATGCTGACAGGCCTTCCTTCCTGTTTGCTCCTGTGTTCTCAGGCAGAAGTCTGACTCCATCGTGTGGCCTGGGACAGTTCCACTCTCCAAAAAATTGTCTTAAAGTTCAATTTTTATCAGTGAGTGTTTATGTAACGCCTTAATAAATATTAATCCTTTATATGATCAATTGCAAATAAGTAATTCAGCAATAGGGGGATCCTCAAACCCTTTTGACCGAGACCACATAGAACTCCATTGCCTTTCCTCTATGCCAAGATGGTGGCCAGATACTTTGCCCATAAGCCAAAGATCATTCTCATCAGGCACAGTGTCATCCTTGATCTTGAGGATTTAAGAATGAAGAAACATTAATTTATGTTTTTTGAGATTTACTCAGTTTATATGTGTTCTTGTTATAAGTGTAACTATATCAGTGGGCTGAGAATACAGCCTCTCCCCTCTCCTCCCTACCCCATTCCTTTATCCTGTCCTATCCTGTCCTACTACCTCTTACCCGCACCCTCTTATTCTAGGTTTAAGCATCTTCAATTATTCCCTAAAATAAAGTAAATAAACCGCAGGCTCTGTGTTCTCTCTCATCTCACACCCTCCAGCTCTCATTCCCCTCAGACTTGGCTGTTTCCAGGTGATAAAAGTGACGCTCTGTCCATTCTCCCCATCCACACTTTCCTTTTCTGCCTGGAAGGCTCCACGGAAATGACTCTGGAAAGTGTGACTGAGACGTCTTTATCATCAGAGCTCATAAACACTTTCCGGCTTTTACCTTCCCAGAAACCACAATCCTTCTGTTTTAAAACATCCCTTGAACATCTCTCTCCTCTCCAACGTCCAGGGATTAACTAGCCTGTTCTGTTTGGGGATGTTAGTGACAGACAGCAGAGTAAAGAAAGCTGTCAATCAGGCATGCTTGTTTTTAACATGGTCCATTTACTTCCTGGAGGAGCCTGAGCAGATTCTGCTTCCCTTTGTTGGTGACATCCTTTTTCCTTAGACTATTTTATAACTGAGGCAGAGAAAAAGGCTATTTAAGGAAAGAGGTCTGCCTGTTGCCAGTCCTAGGGGAACTGACCTTGCAGATGCTCTGCCCCCTGAGGTGACCTGCCTCCTGTTTTGACTTTTGAGATGATTCCGTTAAGGATATAGTATGACAACCTTTTGTGCATGTCTAGGGGCTCTGAGATGTGGGTTTCCTCTATTCTCTAGCAAAACATAGTATGAAAAATGGAGCAGGGAAAAGCCCCCAGCACAGCAGGTAAACCCCATTTTTAAAGGCCTCCCTCCATTGTACAATCCCTATAAATTATCCACGGAAAGCAGGATGGATCAAGTGTCACAATCTGCACTCCCACTGCAGACATTAACCAAATCTCCAGATAAAAAACACTTGCTCCATGACAAATAGGCCTCTTAGTCAAAGTTCCAGAGGATTTGCTGAGGCCATCTTTGTGGTATCCTTGAGATTCCTTTGCTGTAGCTTTCTCCCATTCCTTAACTGAGATCGTTTCCCTCACTTGCTCTGCTAGGCTTTCTATGGTTCCTGGATTCTTTATTTTGACCCTCCCCCACCCAGGGGATCCACAGCTTGGAAGTTTCCTGTCTTTCCAGTGCTTCCTCCTCCTTCACTCAAAACATCAGCTCCATCAGCAAGGGTTCAGCATCCTTTGTGCTGGGCATGTGAACGCTCTCAGTGCCCAGCCAAAGCCAGTGCCTCCTAGTGACTTCCTACCACTCTCTGCATCTCCACTGTCAACTCCTGGGAGGTAAAGCAAGATGAGGAATCGAAAAGTATAGATGACAACTCCATGGATAAGGCTAGCACTGTGACAAAACTGCCTATGTGTCCCCAGTGGCATCCCAACCCCACTGTGCTCCAGTGGCCTTCTTTCCTACAAACTTAAATCCCTCATCCTTGCTTGGATCCGTCTTCAACTTCTGTGACACAATATTATTTTAAGATGTGTTACATCTGTTTATGCTATGGAACATTTGTTTAATGGTCCAAAGATGTGTTGCATTCTTTTATGTTGCATTTGATTAACTGTGAAGCTGTGTTACTCTACCTGTCTGAAGTACCTGATTGGTCTAATAATGAGCTTAATAGCCAATAGCGAGCAGGAGAAGGGATAGGTGGGGCTGGCAGTCAGAGAGAATAAATAGGAGCAGAAATCTGGAAAGAAAGATTGAGAAACGAGAGGAGGATGCTAGAGGCCAGTCAATCACAAAGGAAAAGTGAAAGTAAGATATACTTTCTTTCTTACTTAATAAGAAGTAAGAAACAAGAAGTAAGAAAATGAAAAAGTCCAGAGGCAAAAGGCAGATGGAATAATTTAAGAAAAACTGTCTAAAAACAAGCCAAGATAAGGCCAGGCATTTATAAGCAAGAATAAACCTCCTCTTGTATATTTATGTGGGAGCTGGAATGGCAGGCCTCCCCAAAGGGTAAAGAGTAAAAATAACCAACAATAAATTTCAACAGATGAAATAAAGCCAATGAAATAAAAAAAAAAAAATGACTAATGACAGAAAACACAACTGTTCTACACACCCCCTTAGAACAGTGACCGTTCCATAAAGCCCCTCTAGATGGCATCTTTGTAGCCTTTAGGTAGGAGTCTCTTGAGAGCTGTGCAATGAAAACTGTAAACAAAAATCTCCAGATCCAGTTCTCATGATCTGTTGGTTTGTTAATATTAATCAAGGCCATTCGCCTTTTCTTCCTTGGTTTGTTGTTGTTGTTTTGTGTGGTAATAGATTGTATACTTAATAAAGCCTGTCTGAAAATCAGAGGACAGTGTTAAGCCATGAAGGTCAAGGAGTGCAGATCCACTCCTTTAATCCCAGCACTTGGAAGCAGAGATCGATCGTCTAGATCTGTGTGAATTCAAAGCCACGAAGAGTGGTGGTGACACACAAGTTTAATCCTAGCACTAGGAAAGTTGAAGGAGGAAGTGAGATAGCTGGGTGGAGGAAGAGGAGGCAGGAGTTTTCCCTTCATCTGCGTTCCCTTTCTGCTGAGGACTGAGAGGCACTGAGCCTGATGATTCATGGAGACAAGATCTACCTAGTTGAGGAGTGGCTGTCTATTGTTTCTTTGTCCTACTGATATTTAAGCTTTTCTTCAGTATCTAGTTCTGGGTCTTTATTATGATACCAAATAGAATCTCAGGGTAATGGGTTTATGCCCCATGTTGGGTGCCATTTGTAGTCAGATGTTTCTCTGTCCCACCCAGCTGGTCCCACAACCATTTATAAAATAATTAATTATTCAGAAGCTTAATATTACAGTAACTCCTGAGCCAGAAGTTCAGGCTTATTATTATCTAGCTCTCACACTTAAATTGATCCATAATTCCATTTGTGTTTAGCCACATGGCTTGGTACCTTTTCTCATTGCAGCATTCTCATCTTGCTTCCTTTGTAACTGGCTGACATCTGCTCTTCTGTTTCCTGTTCCCAGAATTCTCCAAGTATGGTCACCTACCTATATTTCCTGCCTGTCTGCTGGCCAACCACCACTTATTAAACCAATACAAGTAACAAATCTTTACAGTATACAAGAGCATTATCCCATTGGATTGTATGGCTGGCTGGTCCTTCTTCTTCTTCTTCTTCTTCTCCTTCTTCTTCTTCTTTCCTTTGAGAGAGAGAGAGTGAGTCTCATATAGCAGCTCAGGCTGCCCTCAAACCGGTTATGATACCAAGAATACAAGACATTTTTCCCACCTTGGAAGCGTTGTGATTGTAGATGTGTATCAGCCTGGCTACTGCTCAAGGCTTATATAAGAGAAAACTACAAAGTAAGAAAAAAGCAAATAGGCTGGAGAGGTGGCTCAGCAGTTAAGGGTACTTGCTCTGTTAATCCCAAAGATGGGAGGAGAATGGCCACTGACCCAAATCCTCATGGTCAAATTAATTAAAGCAAGCAGGGGTTGCCTCTCCCTAAGGTGGTCCTAAATGTGAGGAAGAGAAAGCTTTTATAGTTTGGTAATAGAAGGTTTCCAAATGGGGGGTAAAGTGGGGGGAGGTAGGCAAAATAGGCCAGGTTACAGGAGCATGAGCAGAGCATAAACATAACAAGTTAGTCCCCCTGAAACAAAGACATGGTATGGATAGTCATATAACCTGTCTAGCAAAGGTAGGGTTGCAAGATGGTTATAAACAACTTTTTGAAACAAAGACATGATTGGCATTCCTGAAATAGGCAGTTCAGAACCATTTGTAGTTAAAATGCAGGTTGGTTGGGCAAAGTCTAATCCTTTGAAAAAACAGAGGTTTAATCGTAAATCGTAATGAATCTAGTTTTGCTATAAGATGACTTTTAAGCCTAAAATCGAGGCAGACTGGTTCTTAAACTGCTCAAAAGAAATTATTGTTCTGTTCCCAGCACTCATGTCAGACAGATCACAACTAACTACCCTAACTCCACCTGCAAGGGATCTAATTCCCTCTTCTGTCCTCTGTGGGCATCTATGCACACATGGGCTATAGTCACACAATCACATACACATACACAAATATAAATGAACATTAAAAAAACTTTAAAATATATCTTTAAAAAGAAAGAAAGTGAGAAAGACAACACCAAGAATGCCCATTAGAGAATAAGTATTAAATTCAACAAATGACATTCTCTCTGGCCTTCTCCATGGTTTACCTGTTAAATGGCTTCTACTGTTAAATCTTATCAGGATCTGTAATGGAATCTTTGAGTCACCTCATGGAAGCAGGAACTGCATCTTGTCTATATTCCCATTTTTCAATGAAGCAGATCCTACCTAGACATTCCCCAATACCTAGCTAGTCAAGCCAAGTTGAATCCAACATGACTCTTCATGTGTATTCACTAAAATAAAAAAATGTCTACTCCCATAAAAGGAGAATCTTTTTATGGGAGAGAGAAGGACATAAAAGGGCATGGATGAAGGATGGCAGAGCATTTCCCACACAGGTGGCTTCTTCCTAAGAAAAGTAGGACTCAAATACCTACCTTTTCCAAATGAGCTGAAGAAGATTTCAAGAGTATACAGTATCTACATATCTGAAAGCCTATCAATCATTTGGCCAGATCTTGTCAGTCTAAATTTACAATGGGCTTCACTGAAACCCAGCCAAACACTGTGAGTGCCACTTGATGCTGACTTAAACAAGTGAGACCTGGTTTCCAACTGCTCTGAATCTGAATGAGCTCCCAGCCCATGTTTGTGACTCATGCTGAGCAACTCACAAAGCAGAAGCTGTGTCCCTGCTCCAGTTGTGAGATGGTACACAATCCCCCAAACTGAGTTCCCTCAATGGAGTCTCTTGAATGATTGCTTCTTTCTCCTTCCCACTCGGGCAAAACCCGGCCCTTCAAAACAGAAATCAAGAGACTCCAAAGTGCCTTTCACACACCAGCGCCTGGTGGACTCTGTCTGTGCTCAGAACTCTTTCATCTTCCCGCCTCCTGGAGGAGATTTCTTAATTGATAATGAGTTCCTTGGGGGGAACATGATTTCAGGCTGTAAATTAATAACTCCTTCCAAAACATAGCACCAAATTTCTAATAATATTATCTACTACATGATATGGGTGATTTTTTTCACAATAAACTATTCCTAAGAAAGCAAATTTATGAGAAAAAATTATAATTTTTAGTTTGATGGTGAATACTTAAGCAAGTCAATAATTGTAGCGACCTACTTTTCTAATATACAAAAACCCCACATGTGTTGTCTCGGGCAATTTGTTAAGTTTTAAATAATTTCAAACTGGGAGCTGAGTATATGTAGGGCAGGTGTCTCTTAAATCCCAAATCAGGGGTGCCCGTTTTTGCTTGTCTTCAAAGCTTGGGGTATTTGAAAAAAAAAAATAGTAACAGCAGTTTTGAGAGGGAGGGGGAGGGATAGACGGAGGGAGAGGAGGAGAGGGAGAGGAAGAAGGATGGGGGAGGAAGAGAGAGAGAGAGAGAGAGAGAGAGAGAGAGAGAGAGAGAGAGAGAGAGAGAGAGCACAGAAGGAGGAAGGGAAAAGCAGGTGAGGAGGAGGGAGAGAATAAAACAGATACATCTCCAGATCCAGCAGGGTCACTGACAAAACACTACCGCTAAAGCTTTGAATCAAATCATTCAGGAGCCTTTGCAGAGCGACCCTACCCAGCTATGGCTGTTCTTGCTGCAAAGGGAGGCCTGGACTCCGGGACTCGGGCTTCACCAGCGTGCCTCTGTGGCTCCCCCATTGTCGCTCTTGAAAAGAACATTCCCACAGTACTGGTTCTAAAAACAATAAACATCGTATGTAAAAAGAAATGACATAACCTTGGCACTGATAAGGAGTGTTTCCCAGGGTTGTGGGGACTGTCGCGGGAGGGGCGACAGGCCACCCCCACTCTGGGGCCTGGGAGGAAGTGTCCAAGGAGGCCTGCTGGGGCCCTTGGGCAGTCCCAGCACAAAGAGCTGGGAGTGGGCAGGTCCCTCCCAGCCTCTGGAAATCAATCTAAGGAAGTCTGATGCCATGGAACGGTTTCCTGTCCACTGTGTGGGAAATCTAGCTGAGTGCAAACGCCAGTAACAATGGGACAATATATTATAATAAACAGGAAAAATAGCATTGGCCACGGAAATCAATAGCCTGAGTTCACCAGGCATTCATAAGATTGACAAGTGAATAAATTAAAACCAAAAGGTTAGCACGCTGAAAGAGAAGTTAATTTTATGTCTGCCCTGGAGCCCCTCTTTTGAGGCGCAAATTAAGACTGTGTATAATAAAATGAACATAAAGTCTTGCATTTAAAATAAAGCCTTCCTTAGGACTTACATGGTTAGACAAGCAGAGATTCCTTTACAGGCTTCCCCATGCATGGATAGTCTCACTCAAGCTGCATTTGCAACCCCCTCCACACCGTGACCAAAGACTTATTTAAAGAAATTTCTTGCTTTAAATAAACCTGCTCTCAGCAGCCAACTGTTCCTCCAGGAAGTGGTGGGACACCCCAATGCACTGTAGTAGTTCACCCGAGCAGAACAGAACGAAGCAGTCTACATGCTGCTCTTTAATTTAGAGAAGAGAGAAGGCCACTCGAGGCTGCTCCAACCCCCACATAATTATAAACGAGAGGACGTAACTGACTCTAGAGCCCGACCCCAGTTAAACAAACAGATCAGCTCTCAGCTTTTGTGCTTTTACACCTTCCTTTTCTGAAAATGTTTTCAAGTGTGCATCTTCTTTTAAGCCCTAAAATGGCTTTAATTAGGATTCACTGATTGACTCAGTTTGCAATAAAGCATTTGATACACCAGATTCCTTCTCTTGATTACTAATAAAGACACAGCATTGTTCAGCTCATGCAGCCATGGGCTGAGAATTTTTAAGACATTAATTCTCATCCAGGTTTTGCTGCTAACTTTTTCTTTCGTGCTGTTCCTTTAACATTTCAGCATTGGACTACTCCAGTTTCTGAACATTTGCTTATCGTATCGGAATACAATATTGCTGGCTGCAGGTGAATGATTCCATGAACTCCTGTGTTTTTGAGCCCTCTGACTCAAAGATGCCTGGTGACGTTTTGGGCTTTTAAGACATCACTGTTTTTTCCTCTGTTATTTGGCTGTGGTAGTGACTGTGCACAGTGAGGAGTATTGATAGAATCTAATGTTTAGGGAAGTCAAATGGCTTAGTCTTTAATAAATATTAACTAAGCAAGGAGGCCTGGATACATGACTATGATCTTATGAAATGATTCACCTGAGAGCTCATTAAAGTCCAAATACAAGACAGTCATAGTTTATCTAAAATAAAACCCCATTATGCTTGCTCTGCAAAGATTTGTAAACAGCTGAATAGAATCCTTCAATCAATTTATTATATACAATAAATCCCTAAATTTTAGGAGGGGTGGGAATTTGAGAGTGCTCTTATGTGTTGTTTTGAGGATTTGCCAAGACAGAGGGGGGGCACATTATTTATTTGTTTATTTATAAGCTCAATAAGTTTTTATTTAAGGTATTTCACATGTGACTTCTTCATTGCTCATGAGGGTATTTATTGAATTAACTCCTTTTCATCCTACCCTCTGCAGCTGATTAAAAATAAATAAATAAATAATAAAAAAATAGCTATCATAGCCAGCAGAGGGCAGTATATCATAGGGAAATTTCTATTCACTTAAAGGTAAATCTTACTCTAGTAGGCAAAAAAAAAAAAAAAAAAAAAAAAAAAAAAAAAAAAAAAAAAAAAAAAAAAAAAAAAAAAAAAAAAAAAAAAAAAAAAAAAAAAAAAAAAAAAAAAAAAAAAAAAAAAAAAAAAAAAAGTCCTAACATGAAGCTATTGCCAACATTCTGGCGTCAAAACGCAGGAAGAAGACCTCAGCACTTCCTGGAAAATCCACTCTGTTGATGAACCTTCCCACCCAGGACTCCATATTGTCTAAAAGAGCCAAAAATAGAAACTGACTTCCCCTCCCAGCTTTTGGTTTAATTTAGCATCAAACTCCCAAAAGCAGCAGAAAGGTCCAGGACTATATTCTGAAAAAGCACAGGGTTGTCTTTGCTCTGAGTTAGCTGGCCTCAGCGGGGGGCTGGTAGCCGGGCCTGCTGTCAGGAGTATAGCAGCACTGTTGGCTCGGTGTCCATATCCCCGTGGGAGGCCGACCCTGCTCCTTCCCACAGCGTGCATCCGTCTCTATTGTCTTCCCTGTCTAAGCTTTCACTGAACACCTGACATCACTGGATCCTTCTGAGTGAGTGCTCACCAGAGGAGACAAAGAAACATACAACCCAAACAAAGCACCAGGTCCACCCCTGGCCCTCGGGTTCTTCTGCGGACTGTAACAGAGGGTTAGAAAAGAATTCTTTCTCCGACCTTGATTCTCTTGATTCTCCTGGCAATGGATGCAGTGACACCTATGAGGGCCTCCCTACCACCCTTGTCTTTGACCTTCACCTTCAAAACTCCAGCACTATTAAACTGAGATCATTCTTCTGAGGCCTGCCTCCAACACTCCTGCGAGCTTCTTCTCCTTCCTCGTGCGTTTCACTTCTTGCTTGGGTTTTGTTTTTTTTTTTCTTTTCTCTCGGTTTGGTCTCTTCCTAGGAAAGCACATGGGAAGGAAGGTAAAGGCCAAGGACTGACTTGATGAGCTCAAGGAAAGGAGTGTGACACAAAGCAGCTTATGTAACTGCAGTCGATCAGTTTGACTTTGGTGAGTAGGACTAGGGTAATTTCAGTAATGAGTGGGCTTGCTTTTTAAAATTCATTGTATTATGAAAAGAAGGGAGAAAATTCGAGTTTCTGATTAGCTACCTCTCCCACTGAAGTCGGCAGGAACTGTAAAGATTTAAAAGTCGGTTCCTTATTTTTCTTTCTTTTTTTTTTTCTTTTTTTTAAGGCACTTTTGGCTTTAAATGTATCTTTTGAATTGCAAGTTAGTTTGCACTGAAGGACGATATGAAGCCAGCATTTTCAAATACTCCAAATCAGAAAAGAATAAGAACTTACATTTTTCAAAGAAATTCTGGTTAGACCTACTTAATTTTAAAAGAAAAAAGAATTAAAGCTAAATAAGGGTCATGTAGTCTTTAGGAGCCTACACAAACTCAAATTGCCCAACAATTTCTCCACCTCTCCTCTCATAGGCTGTTCCAGCAAGACCTTGCTCCAAATGAGCTCTTCCTGTTTGCCCCTGAATGAAGGACCTTGGCTGGCAATCACCTGTTGGCTTTGCCCCTCTCTTGCCTGAATAAAGTTCCCAGGTGCAGCTCTCAGCCAGTCACATCTGGTTGATTTTGAAAGCCATACCTTCACTATCAACATTTTCTCTGCTAATCAACATCCAGAGGGTGTCTTTGTCGGCTTGTTCTGTTCCGTATATTCCAAAGCTGTAATTATTCCTATTGATCTCAGGGAAAACATGCTGGGTCTCAATAATAAGAGGGACTTATGGGCCCAGAGCCTTAGGAAGTGTCTGGTTCAAAGACTTGACCTTCAGACCAACCTCTAAGAGAAGTACAGCAAATCCTCATCTTTCATTTAAATATGCCCAGAGCTGGACATGTCACCATCTCCCAAAGAAGCTAATTCTATCATCAGATGGTAGAACGCCTGACCCGTGAATCTCTGTCTTAAGCCCAAATTTGTTCATCTTCATTTTCATTGGTCAATCTTTTAACATCTGGGCACAGGATAGAAAAATACGCAAACATTCCTCTGTGAGAATATTTGAAGAATGCAGTCATGTCGCCTTGAAACTTCTCCAGGCTAAACAACCTCCACTCTCTGTGTATATGGTGTCATAGCCAACATCCTGACCTCACTAAGGTCATGTGTTTTGTACCTCACAGCTCTGGGAATTGAGCACTCTGTTCAGTGTGGCCTGTCTAGCATGGGCTTATGACACTGGCTCACCTTCTGTGTCAGCAATTCTAAAACATTTATATATACCTGAATGACTTTGGGGATCTGGTTAAAAATAGACACATCTAAGACTTTTTCTTAGAAACTCACATTTCTAATGACAGGGAAAGCCACTTTTTAAATAAACAGACCAAGTATTATGAGCAAATGCTGTATATTTTGAGAGTTTTTTTTTTTTTAGAGGCCCCATCTCTTCTCATGTGGCCTTCCATGTACTTCTTTGATTTTACTGAGCTTTGGGTCCTATATTGATGTCAATCAACCTGAACATCTCATGTTGCTCTTAGCAGATGCCCCTCTAAATGCAGACAAATAAGTTTAAGGCTAAATTGAAAGTTGCATTTACTCCTGTGAAATGCTGACAGGTAAAATATAGAGAACCCATTAAATCTTAATGCTAACCACACACACATACACACATACATTAGTGGGTCTTATTTATATGAAAAAGTATCTATTTCCTCTCCAAAATTCAAATTTAACTGTTTTTTCCCTATTTACACAATTCAGTAGCCCAGTACTATGGAACTGTCTGAATTTGATCTGCTCTCTCTAGCCAGGCATTTGGTGGCCACGTCAGATCTTAGGACTGTCCTTAAACATTTTCAGTTCTTACACACACTGCTTTTGTCAAGTAAGTTACTATCCTGTTTATGTAAGTTCCCAGGGACATGATTGAGGTTGGTGCTTGCTTATTCATGGACACACTCTCTCACTGAAGTTCCTCATTATAGACAACATTTCCTCAAATCTATGATGGCTAGTAATTTTTTCCCAGCTATAATAAAAAGCCTAAACATAGAATTAAAAGACCTGAATTTAAATTCTGCATCTACCATTTATCAGACATACAACTTCAGGCAAATGCATAGATATCATGAGCCTCAATTTTCCCACTTGTAAAATGGCGATAGTCAGGAACATTACAAGAAGTTAATGAGATTTAAAAAAAAAATACAAGTTCTAAGAGCTGTGTTTAATAATTAATAATTCCTTTAAAAAGTCTTCATTCATGAATTTTTTAACTCCTTATAAGAGCTTCAAATTCAAATGGGCAAAATGGGGGCCTGGATTGGTTCTTGTTCTCCTTTAAGTCCATCACAAGCATAAAAAGAAATAAATCCATAGCTATAAAGAAAAGGAAGTCACTGCAGACATGAGTTACGAGAAGACAGAAAACAAAGCCCGGAGGCCTGGGAACCGCGATTTGAAGGGGCTTTAAGAAAAGCATGCATGCCCACAAAGGGGCTGTGCGGTAACAGGGAGATCCAGGATCATAAAGAATGAGGAAAAAAAAACTGAAACAGCAACAAAATAACAGTGTGGTGGTAGCCATGCTACCTCCTATGCCAATACATACTGTTGCTCGTAACTGAGGAGCTCATGGTTTAGAGATCTGGTTTCAGTAAAATGATGACAGGTAAAGCAACAGGGACACTGAGAATTCACTGTAAAGTCCTGTATCTCTAACGTGGTCTTACCTTTTAGATGAATGGAGGAGCTAGACAAAGTGCCATTTTCAGAGAGCCCAACTGGAAATATATCTAAAGGGTTCTTCATGAGTCATTCACACCAAAGAAGCCAGAGAGCAGGAGGAAAGGAAGGACACAGTCTTCACTCCTGAGATGGGGAAGGTCCCAGATAACTGAATGGACTGCCAACAAGGAAACTCACCAGTCTGAGCAGAAGGCAAGACTCAGAAGAATGGGAACCTAGGCTCCAAGAGACAAGCCATTAAAAAACAAGGATTTGGAAAAGGCGTGTTTTAAAAAACCTCTCATTGATAAGGATCAGAGACACCTGAGCAATTGTCCTGATTG
Organism: Sigmodon hispidus; assembly: GCA_004025045.1. Lineage (NCBI taxonomy): Eukaryota > Metazoa > Chordata > Mammalia > Rodentia > Cricetidae > Sigmodon > Sigmodon hispidus. The sequence continues at coordinate 54,389 of PVIH01010088.1, forward strand.
CTCACAAAATCATAATCAGAGAACAGTTAAGGAAGCACATGCGTGAGGAAGGAGGCATGCTGGCTAGTTTTATAGAATTTGACACAGGTTAGACTCACCTGAGAGAAGGGAGCCGCCTCAATTTAGAAAATGCGTCTATAAGATCAGGGTATACTATGCTGACTCCTCAAGGAAGGCCTTACCCCCTGTGAGGAGTAGATGGGAGTGGGGGAGGGCAGGAAAAGGGAACTGTGGTTAGTATGTACAATTAAAAAAATATTTAAAAAATCAGGCTGTAAGCAAGCTAATGAGTGACTGGTGGGAGTGGGCCCAGCCCATTGTAGGGTGCTTCCATCCCTGGGCTGGTGGTACTGAGTTCTATAAGAAAGCAGGTTGAGCAAGCCAATGAGCATCTTTCCACCATGGCCTCTGCATCAGCTCGTACCTCCAGGTTCCTGTTCTGTTTGAGTTCTTGTCCTGACTTTGTTCAATGATGAACAAGGATGTGCAAGTGTGAACCAAATAAACCCTTTCCTCCCCACGTTGCTTTTTTGTCATGGTGTTTCATCACAGTAATTGAAACCCTAACTAAGACAATAGGAAACAGAAAGAAAAGTCTAGAAATCACACGGAATGCAGAGCAAAGCAGCAGAAAGAGAAAGCACGTGGTATGGAGTACAGACACAGGAAGCCCAGTGCTCAAATGTAAAAAACCAAGCATGAGTGGTAAGGTGGGTTGGGGGCTGGTGGAAAGTCATCCCAACACAGGTAAGAACATTCCAGAGTTCATGATCACAAGAGGACTAATTCTTTTTGTTTGTTTGCTTGCTTGGTTGGTTTTAGTTGTTTTTTAAGACTGTATTTTCCTCTGTGTAACCTTGGCTATTCTGGAACTTGCTCTGTAGACCATGCTAACCTCAAAGTCACAGAGATCAAACTACCTCTGCCTTCCAAGTGTTGGGATTAAAAGATGTGAACCACTACCACCTGGCTGACAAATTCTTTTTTGTAAAGGTCTATTTTAACTGATTTGTGTGTGAGGACACATGATATGGTCTGAAAGTGGAGGACAGAGGACGATTTGTGGGAAGTGGTTCTTTACCTCTACCATGTAGGCTCAAGGGAATCAAACTCAAGTCATACAAAAACCCTCAATCCATTCTGGAAGTGCCCTTTGGAGCTGTTGAGAGACCTGAAGTTTTAGTTCCAATGTTCTCTTCTCTGGAATCCCTGCCAACCAGTGCAGGTGGGAAAAAAAGGTTAAGATCCCACATCACTGAGTTTAGGAAGCAAGCAGTCCAAACCCAGAGAATAAGAGGTGCATTCCAACATGGTGGAAGGATCAGGACCGAGTGGAGAGTATACCATCCAGAACAGGCTCTGGAGGGAAGGGCAGATATTTAAGTATAAACTTTAGAACAAGCCAAAATGAAAGCCCTCGTCTGGTTGGAAGAACAGATATGAGAACATTGACAATAACCAGCTCCAGCTGCAATTCTTTACAGCTCTATTGTCTTCATCCACAGCCATAGAAGGGCTGAAGATAAGAGCCATCACAACTTGCCAAGTTCTACTCCCACAGGTAGCCAAGGTGAAAGGCTAAGAAAGACTTTCTAATGGAGAAAACTGTGAAAGAACAAGTTAACTACAAAAAATCTGTGGTCAAAAGTCACCCGTAGGAGGGCTTGGGAGATGGCTCTGTGGGTAAGAGGGCATGCCCTACAGGGAGAAGGACCCAAGTTCGAATCCTCAGCACTCATTCCAAATGCTGTGTATAGTTGTGTGTGCCTGTGTATGTGGTATGGAATGCAGACAGGTAGATTCTAAGAGCTAACTCACTAACTGGTCAGTATAATCAAAATCAGAGGTTCTCGTTTACTGGGAGATGCTATCTCAAGATAAGGCAGAGAGGAACCCTGCTGTGGCCTTACAGGGTCAGGCAAGGGAGCATACTCCTGCACACTCATATGTATGTAGCACACATACACATTCATGTGTACATAACACACATATACACATATGATCACACATACACACGTGCACAAGCTCATATGTATACATCACAAACCAGCACACACACATACACATTCATGTACACATACCACACACATGAGCTCACACATACACATGCACACAGTCATATGCATATACCACAAGCCAGTATACACACATTCATGTGCACACACACATACAAATACACATAGAATGGATGAAATAATGAATGGTGTTGCCACTGTCAGTGACTGAGGGGATGTTTCAGAAGTTTATAAGGCTCAAACTACAAAACAAGAAAAGCTCTTCAAAATGTAATGTCTACTTGTAAGTATCAGAGCCTTGTAACTAGAATGTGTACCAAGAAAATGGCACCCAAGGGGAGTTCTTAAAGGTAAAATGGGGATTATAGATGGTTTTTGAAATAATAATCCTTGGCTACAAGGACCCATGAATAGAGCAAAGTCAGTCTAAGATTATGTAGTCATTGGGCAAGTGACTTTGCAGAATTCTAATGGTGTTTTTAGTTTTGTTTCTCATGGCTGCCATAGCCTTTGTCCAGGTCATGTTTCTGGATAGTTCTTGCACACATATATGACATCCCCTCTCATAGCATCAGAGATTCGGTTATCTATGTACTTATTCAGTAGCAGCTTGACAAGAGTGATTCTGTTTTGGTTCTGACAATGCCAGCATGACTGTGGGAGTTATTGAAGAAGGCTTGATGACTACGAGGTGAAAGGTCAGGAACACAGAGGTCATCCAGGCAAATGAGAGGCTGTCTGGGAAGAAGATGGCAATGTGCTATTTTTGCAGTTGTGAGATGACTTGGTGACAGACAGCCACAGGCAGGAAGAGGGGTGATGAGGGCAGTATGGAGTTACTGTTCCCATCTTCACAGACGTCAAAGTGGAGACTAGCGATTTCAAAGCAGAAATGGGGGTCAAGGAAAGAACCAGTGCCATGTTCTATTCCAGAAATTCATGAAGTACAAAAAATACACATGGCTGTTGGACAGATTCTGAGAAGGTTCTGGTTCCTGAGGAGAACCAGGTGATAATTCTGGAATCTGGAAGGACTCAGAGAAGAGACTATGGTGTTTGAATGAGAATGGCCCCCCAATACACCCATGTATTTGAAAGGATTAGGAGGTATGACCTTATTGGAGGAGCTGTGTGTCTCAGGGAGGGTTTGGGGGTCTCAGAAGTCCACCCTGGACCCAGTATCTCTCTCTCTTTCTCTCTCTCTCTCTCTCTCTCTCTCTCTCTCTCTCTCTCTCTCTCTCTCACACACACACACACACACACACACACACACACACACAATCTCCCATCAAGATGCAAAGCTCTCAGCTACTTCTCCAGCACAATACCTACCTGCATGCAGGCCACATCCTCTGCCTTGATTAATATGGACCAAGCCTTTAAAACTGTCGGCAAGCGCCCAGTTAAATGCTTGCTTCTGGAAGTTGCTTTGGTTATGGTATCTCTTGACATCAATGGACTGCTAAGACAATGACATGAGACATTGAATGAAAGCTTGGCTTTGAGTGCTTGGTGACAGGGTGAGGGTTGTCACACCTCACTTCAGGCCCTGGCTAAAGACAGAGAAGATGTGCAGCAAGGTTTGCTTTCAGCACACTCTGATAAGAGTGAGCCGAGGGCTTGGTATGGGTTTTAGCTGAACAAAAAGAAATACTTCAAACTTCAATACTCTGAATTAACATAAATGCCAACAAGTACTGGCTAACAAGATTTTATTGTAATCTAAGACAAATAAAGGAACCACACAGGGAGAGGATCTAAAAAACCTCATTTGTAATGGTCCCACTAGAATGGGAATGGAAAAAATTAGTGATGCTAGCCGCTAAGAAATGGCTTGAAAATAAAAGCATTGAGATGTGAGGACCACATATTGGCCTAAGAGCAGAAAGGATGTTTATATTTTAAATAACAGACATCAACTAAAGGCAAGAACAAGGTACCTTTGACCTAGAGATGTGAGATGTGACAAATCAAGTGTGGCCATGGTACTATGTGACCACTGGGCTGTGTGACAACAGTGCTGTATGACCATCATGCTGTGGGACTATGGTGGTATGAACACTGACCATGACAGTGTGTAGTTATGGTGATATGTGGCCATGGTTTTACATGGTGATTGTGGTGTGTGGCCACAGTGATAGCTATAGTATTGTATGGCCACGGTTCATATTACCATGGTACTGTGTTCAAAGAAAAAAATGTGGCATTTTTGTTATATGGGAAGTCTTACCAAATGGTATCAAGATTTAAATGTAAGATAATAACATAACAATGATCATAAAAATAATTTGCTTTTGGGTCACCTGGTAAGGATACTCACAGTCAAAGGTAATTTAAACTGACAAAGGAACTTTGCAAAATAGCATCTCTTAGTCCTCTGCAGAGAAGACATTTCATAGCAGAACAGTGAGCATTCGATGTGGCAACTTGACCGATTTTCACCACAGAGGAACAGCCAGGAGAGGCAGCAGAACTTGTGTCTGTGTTTCCAACGACCCATGACATCTCCAAGCTCTCCTAGCAGGTCACCAAAGATGATGAACACTGGTAATTCTAATCAACAGACACATAAGAGTGGTTTCAGACTATATCCACAAAGGGCACCAGAGGACTTTGGGACCTTAGAGCATCACAGAGCAAATCACAAGATGGAGAGTAATTACTGCTAATGGTCACGAGTGTCACAGGACAGTGAGGGGATCAGAAGGACTGGAAGATGGAATGCAAATGTCAGTCTGGAGATCCACACAGGTCAGTACAGTCAGTGCAAGGACACAGGACGGCGTGAGACTTAAATTATGATGCATGGCAAATCAATTCTGAGCTCCTCTATAATAGAGACAAAGTACTAGAAAGGAGGTTTCTAATTATCAGCAGTACTGACACCAAACAGAAGCAATTGCCAGGGTTCTCACCTTAAGGGAAAGAAGAATTTACCAACACACATGAAAGCAAGGCACAGACAAGAAGGATCTGCATCTAGCTGCAGCCCCACTGCAAACGTGGACCCTCTAAGAAGCATGCATGTTAACAGAAGACAGGCTTCCTATCACCTAGTTATCACACACTTTCCAACCACTAAATGAGAACATACTGGTTTGTCTTGGAAGGAGCATAGCCAGGGAATTTTTCCACAGATGTCTTATATATAAAATGCTCAGAAAAATGTGAGCTGAAGAAGTGAGTGGATAGGCAGTACACACTGAGGGGTGTGGAATGACATGTGTCAGAGTTCCCCTGTGCTGTTAGAAATTAGACAGAGGGGGAACTGGAGAGAAGGGGGTGAGACGGGGAAGGAGGAGCTCCCCAGCATGGCAGATGGCACTTGAAATGGAAAGGAGGAGCATTGTCTGTAGGCAGAGAGTCAGTCAGTCATGGGCTTTTCAGGCAGCACTCTAGCATCTCATATTTGAGGAACTGTTATTAAACCACAGACCTGGAGGCATTTCTGTCCTCAGGTGAGATGATGACAGGAGGCAAGGGGGACAGATACACTGATGAGCACAGTGGAAAAGCCCCAATCGTGTCCTATCGACACCACTTTACCAAGGTGACCTGATTTATTCCATCCAGCAGTTGTGAGCTGGAACCAATCACGCCTATGTCATGGGCGTGGGCTTCTTTCTGAAACCAGTTTTATATCCATGATGTTCCAGCAATATAGTCCAAAACCTCCATGTTAATGTCTCTAAAAATACTATGTTTATACACATGTGCTACTGAGGGACAGGACCCCCCCCAACACACATACACACACACACACACACACACACACACACACACACACACACACACCAGGAAACATTATTGGCTGTACCTAGATTTACTGTAGTGAGGAAACAGCTCATGTCTTTTTCCTTAGTTTCTGCCTGTGCTGCAGGCCAGAACACAATGCACAATGCATGACATTCAGAAGAAATATGGTGAGCTGGCCCAGTATGCACTCCCTGATACCGGCGCAATGTGTCACTTAAACATCAGTTCTCAGCAGGTACCGGGCACCGGGAGGGCTGAATTATTGCTTGGGAGGATCAAGGAATCTCTTCTGAATAGCTTGCTAGCTCTGTGAAACACATGAGTGAGGCACCAGGACAAGAGTCAGTGTCAGCTTGTCACACTGAGGCTCTTCCTGGCAGAACCAAAGGTAGAAGCTTCACACAGAGGCAGGAACCCTCAGGGTTTTAACCCTGGATCAGACGCAAAGTAGCCATATCTGTACTTGTGAATAATGAACAGATCAGGGGTAAAGCAGCACAGGAAAGCAAGTGCACTGAGGAGCTAAAACATCTGCCAAATATATAAGTAAAAGATTTGTTCACAGCATTCAGTACCTCTACTTCTGAGCTAAATGGCACACACATACAACCCATCTCATAACCCCTTCCTAGGAAGTGTTTTTCTACCTGTTATGAGATCAGGCTTTAGGTTCCCTGTGTATCAGAAACCTCAGGCAGAGGGAAAGGAGGCATTTTTTTTTTCAGCTTAGGCCAACTCAGGAGCCCACACCTGCAAGAATTATTTTTTCCTCACCACCCACCTACTCTTGGTCCACTCTATTATGGAAGAGGCTACATGTAATATTTAAGAAACTGGTGTCGTATGTGCGTGCGTGCGTGCGTGTATGCATGCATGTGTGAGTGTGTGTGTGTGTGTGTTTGTTCCTAGCACTTTTTTCTCTTCCTTCTGATTTCTTGGCTTCTCTGCAAGAAACCTGAGGGCAGGAAGCAATTATCATCACAGGGAGCCAACATGTCTTTTATCTGACTCTCCAAGTCTCTCCTGCAAGCCCCCCCCACCCCACCCCCAACCCAAGACTGTCTTTTTTCTCTTTCTTTCTGAGACATTCCCTTCACATTTCACCCTGCTGCCTGGTCAGCTCTTTCAATGACAAACAACGGCTTTTTTCACTAACTGCCTTATCATCATCAGGCCTTAACCCAGTGAAAGTGACTCCCCTTCGCTTACAATCAAACCTTCAAAGAGCTCATAGCACATGTTTTAAGTGCTTTTGTCCTCTAACCTCCTAGCTTACTTTCCTGTCCTCTGTGTAGCAAGACAGGTACAGCTAAAGATGCATTCAGCTGCACTTCTGCATGTATTTTTCCATTTACACAAGTCAGTACCACCCCAGTCAAGAGTTGTAAATGAGAAGGCTGTCCCCACAACAGGACTGCATGAATCTTAGACCTCCCAGCACCTGCCCTGAGATGCAGCAATAGCCCAACATGGAACCCTTTCTTTTCCCTTCTTCTGCATGCCTCTCCCATGTAAATACATCCAAGATAAATAGCAGCAAGTGGGGCCTCAGAGAGAAACCTAAACCAGAAGCTGTGGTTAGAATATTATCCACCCCACGTGAGGCTCACATCCCAGCTCCTGACCCCTTTCATAGGTCCTTTCCATGTAACTCTTGTTAACCAACAGATCTGGATGATCAGAGTTGTGTTCCCTACAGTAACTGACTGCCTGCCATGGAAAGCAGTGTATATGAATCTCCAGATTGGGCTTCAGCTGCAGAACTCCAGAGGCCTCTTGTTTGGTCACAGCCCTGGCTATGTCCTGAGGGTCCCCTGCTGCATGCCCGAGCCTCCGGGAATAGCCAGTAGAACAAGAGCATCTTCCTTGTGCCTCAGAGGAACAAAGAGAATGAGCACCTTCCTTGTCCATCATAGTTACATGACCATCATGATAGCCCATAAACACAAACTAGAAGTCAGAAAAACAAACAGTGTTGCATTGCAGTCCTGTAACTCATTCATCTTTGTATATTAGAATTATCTAGAAAGCTGAAAAAATTATAACACCACTGGAAACTATGATTTGGCTTGTCTATGTGAGACCTGAGAATGGACACTATTTCAACACTATTCTAACATAGAAACAGCATCCGGCATATACAGGCACACATACACAAGGACACACACATGGGTGTACACACAAACACACAAGGACACATAAAGACAGACACATGCACATATATACCAGGTCATGCATATGCACATACATGACAGACAAACACCTGTGAGTTTGGAGATAAGCCCGTAACTCATTGAGGTTTGGGATTGCCATCCACAAAATAGAGGCTATACTATCTTGCTTGACCAGATAGTAAGAGGACTAAATATAATTAGTGTAAATAAAATCACTTTATAAAATATGTAGCACTATTTACATTAAGAGCACTTTGAAATAGAAATTGTTAACTCAAAATGCTAGATAACTTGTTGGCTTAGTAATTCCTATCTAATTCTGCATTGCTTTTTTCCTCTGTTTGCCTCGATGTTAGTAATGACTGGTGCCTTTTTGGTGTGTATGTATGAGAGTGGGGAGGGGTCATGGAGAGCAGGCTAGACAGAAGGTCCCAGGAATTTTGAAGCCTAATCTAGCCCAGGCTGTTTGGGATAGGCTAAGGTCCAGGGCAGTGAGGCCAGGTGTTCCACCTTCCTGAAGAGGGGCTTCGGAGCCTCCTAATTCCTCCAGGATTAGGAGGAAGTGAGTTGGGTTTGAGGGAAGTCAATATAAATAAACAATTCTTCTCCAGTTTGACTAGGATTGTTCAGGGGCAAAGACTGCAGTGTACTCCTAGTTACCCTAAAAGGAACACAGGACAGGCCACTGGAACTAAACCCTGACAGAGAGTCTCAGGTGATGGCCCAAGGGGCAAGACCAAAAGCTAAATTTACAGTTCAAATGTCATGTCCCACTGAACAGTGATTTTTTAATTCAATTTTCTATTTGCTGGGGGTGAGATGGGAGTATGAGTGCCTGGAAACAAGTCTATTTATCCAAGTTAAAGAAAATTTATTAGATAACTCTTACGTTGAAGATTTTAAAAAACAGAGTTAGTACTTAACTTATTTAGGAAAACATGGGATGTAGCATGAAGCCACTAGCTGGCTCTGTTTTAGTAAAAAAAAAAGTTAGGAATAGAAAGGATGAAAATCAATACATTTGTCCTTTTCATAAGGAGCAAGCAAGACACAAAGAGGCTTGAATATTCAAACTTGGCACCCATGCAGTCATCAGATTAGATTTAAAAATTGGTGGCACTTCCATGGCCAAGCTGTGAGCTGCCATGATAGTGGGATAAAAATCTAATTGCATAGCCTTAAAACAGCTAGAATAAAGACTTGAACTAAAACTCAGCAGCAAATGTTGTTGTTTGTAAACTCACGGGGAACTGGCCTAGGTAGTGTTAGCAGGACCAGCCAGAGCTGTGGACCAGGGAGATGCAGACCTTAATGCAGTCCATTCTCATAGGGTGTGGATGTACAGTGTAATGTGAGCAAGGAACTACCACAGAGACCTCTGTTTACGTTTCACAGCTTTGAGAAAAAAAAAAAAAAGTCACCCTGGACATTTACCCTCATCTTGGACCCCAAATCTCTGCATGTGCAATGTCAGTGAACTGATCATGGAACACAGAGTCACAAATGGCCTGCAGTCAACGGAGGATGAAGGATTCCTTGGAGAGGTTTGAGGTTAAACATATTGTGACCTCAATCAAATTCATAGTGTGAAGGTTTTGTGTTAAGTTCAAGAATAATAATCTGTATATTTGGAATCTTAAAAATTGCCAAATTTAAGAGGAACTGGCACAGCAAAGAATCTAAAGACTAGCCTGGGATTTAAATTGATTTATTGTCCTAAACGTGAAAGCTTTGTGTGCAGGTTTGGGCACTCTGTATGCTGCTGTCATTCCATAGGTGCTGTCTACTGAAGAGAATAAACTTAGTTCAAGAAACCCCATTTTGTATTCTAGTAGCCATTTTGTACTAAAATAGAGTTCACTTTCACATTCCTGGCAGGTGCTTTCCCAGTTCCAAGAAAGAATGAGCTAAGCCTATCTAAGGACACCTGGATAGTCCACCCCTAAGGCTGTAAAAACCTGCCAGCCACACCACCCAGGTGGGGTCCAGGAATGTTAAGCTGTAAAAAGTCCTTAAGCATGAGTTCATCCAGAACACACCTGTAGCCTTGACCCCAAGTAACCCTGCCTCGTGGTCTTTGCCTATAAAAAGCTTGTGTAAGTTGGGGTGCTCAGCTCTTCCCTGCACCACACTCATGGGGTGCTAGTGTGGTGCAGAGAACAAGCTTCCTGCCTAGGCTTGTATTGCACTGACAATAAACCTTAATGTTGCAATTCGGACATCTCTGTCTCCGGTGGTCTCTCTGGGTGATTGAGATTCAGGCGTTACATCTACAATGCTTTTGAGACAAAGTCTCTCATTGGCCTTGATCTTGCCAAGTAATGAGTGATTCAGGCTGGGTAGACAATGAGGTTCAGGGTTCCATCTGTGTCTGCCGACCCATGTGGTGGTCAGATACAGCCTGTGCCATGACCCTTGCCTGCTACTGTGTTTGAGATAGTATGTCTTTACAGCCACATAAGCCAATCTTGCTGGCCTTCAACCTTCCAGGAATTCCCATCTTAGCCTCCCATGCTTTCTGGGGATCTGAACTCTGGCCCTCACCCTTGTCTGTCAAGAGCTTTCCCTGTTAAACCATCTCTCCAGCTCACACCTGACTTTTTTTTTTTTTAAACTATCAGTTCTGTGGGATCAAACTGAGTTCCTTAGGCTTACAAGAAAAGCACTTTACCAACTGAGTTACCATCCTTGCCCATTAATTTGTCATGTTAAATCTGTACATAATATTAAAATATTTAGAACCAACTATCTTCTAGAATAAGAATTTTTTATTTATTGCATGCTTGTATGGAATTATGTTTTGTCTTTGCTCCATAACATATAGGAAAAGCTATACCCTTACCCTCATTCTAGGTAGTTTTAGCTGTTCTCAACCTATTTTGTCTCTTCTTCTCCTTCTTCTTCTTCTTCTTCTTCTTCTTCTTCTTCTTCTTCTTCTTCTTCTTCTTCTTCTTCTTTAAAAACGTTTAGACATCAAAGCTTTGAGAAAAGACAGATCAATTCTCTAGCCTTATAAAGGAGGAAATGGAGACTCGGAAATGAATAGATTGCTTAAGCCACAGAGATGTTTGATACAGTACCAACAAGAGGTTTCATGATGTACTGGTATTGTGTTTGCCATTGTATTACCATAGTGGCTGACTATGCAGTGATGCTGTTTGCCTTGAGGAGTGTGGTGGTATTTTTTGCGTCTAAGACTATACACAATGGTTATAGTGTTTCCAGCCAAAGAGAAAGTATTTAGGTTATGGCCATCTTTACAACAAAGAGCATTCCTCTTGCAGGTCATGAAATATTCTCCTGTGTGTGTAATAGGAAGACAGCTATCCTAACCAAACCTCAGTCATGGCTTTCCTAAAGCCACTTTGAAAACACCCCACATCTGTGCACTAGAAAGTTCTAGCCACAGTTTATTTAGAAAACAGCAACACTGACTTTTCCAGTGTCCAGTGTTCTGTTTCATAACTATAATGAATAACTTATTTCACGTAAGACTCCAAGAAGTGCTTAAGACATGAAATAATCCTCCTGGGACTGTCTCGAGGTATATTTTTTGCTGTAAGGACACTGACTACTTTGTTTCTGCTACAAGCACAGATGGAGTCCTGCTCTAAAGTGTTAATATTTCTCTAGGGGTACAGAGAGAACAGTTTAGGTGGTGTAGAAATCTGACTCACTGTTGACAAAGCACTCACAGCTCTGGGGAAGAGAGGCATTGTGCAAATGCAAAGCTATTATTATATAAAAGCATTCAGAGGATAATATTAGGCACAACTGGATTAAATATTAATATTAATGCAGATAGTGGCTAAGAGCTTACAGAACCATAAAAATCAATAACAAAGGCAATAAGGGTATATAAAATTTGTATATTTCCCACTATGTACCCCGTGTAAACCCAACAAGCTAAGGAATAATGATGAGGAAGGAATCTGGGCTTCCCAGTTCTGCCAATGCTGTCATATGAAAAGACAATAGATGACATGGTCAGATATTTCTCAAGCCGCACTAAAAGTGAGACTGTAAATAAATTCAGTATTTTTTGTTTCCATGTGTGGTGAACACTGAGTGTCGGCTTGATCAAACTACTTTTCGCTTGTCTCATCAAGCGCTGACCCAGGCCCTTTTGTGACAGGAACGAAGCAATGTGATTAGGGTCTGGTTGGCATGGAGGGAAATACGGGGAGTTTCTTGGTTTTATCTGATTTTCATCAAGTGGGCCTGTTGAGATCTGCCTTAGCCTTATGCAAGCTGATGGCTGTGTGCTCTAGCTGCAGAAGTTGTAATCAGCCTATGGCATCCCTGCTACGCCTGACCCTCTGAGTGATTATTTGGAATCAGGCGGTTGGAACAGAAAATGTCCATTTACATACGGTGCTCAAAGTGGGGCACCAGATGAAAATGGAAGTCAAAAAATTACTTCGTCTTATATTCTCAGTAAAATCTGTGTACAAATGTCACAGGACAGAATGGGGAATCTGAACTCAGACACCAGACGTTGCTGCTCTGCCGCTCCCTCCTTGAAAGGCCTGTGAATCCCTCAGCCCTGCCTTTTCTTTGGTCCCTTCCCAATGAAAACTTCACCTCTTGGACCAAACTACTCCTTTCAACTGGCTGGCAGACCAGTAACAGAATTCCCATTACCTTCATGGATCTCAGGGCATTTAAAAAAAATACCCACAATCATGTGATAGATCAAAAATTTATCTATCTATCTGCTTGTGTAGCTTTCTGTTTATCTACCTACCTACACACACACATACACACACACACACTCACACTCACACACACACACACACACACACACACACACGTCTTATATATGATACGTACATGTTATCTATTTAACATCTATGTATCTATTGATCTATCTACCTGTCCATCTACTCATCTACTCAACTATGTTTTTAATCTGTCTACTCATCTATATATCAATCATGTATTTATCATGTCTACTTATCTATCTGTGCTGGCTCGGAGGAAATACTTCCCAGATTTCACATCAGTGATGCTGGTCTCTACTTAATCACCAACAATTTCTTAGCTCCAGCTGACCAACATATATTGTCCCAGCAAAGTAAAGATTTTAATTGAGTGGTTCGGTTGTTAGCATGTAAACAGCAGTCTAGCTTGCCTCCTGGGCATGGCCGCATGATTCCAGCATGGCCATGTTGCAGCCAGTCCCCCACCTCCTGCCCACAGAACACGCACACCTCACAGGCAGAGCATACTCTCACACACACCTCGGAGCATGTCTACATGGTCACCCTTTAAAGAGAAGCATCATGTGGCAGCGACCCCTTTTCTGCCCCCTCTCTCCTTTCTTCTCTCTCTCTCTCTCTCTTTCCTTCCTCCCCTCCCCATCCCGTTCCCTGGATATCCAGACCCCAATAAACTCAGCATGGCCTCCTGGCGGAGTGCTCCATCCTTCCACATGTAAAATACTAACACTGGTCTCTTGTTAATCGTGGTTAATTCTTCAATCTCAGCTAAGCAGGACTCCAGATTCTTAACTTGAAATATGCAATGGTCCCAATAGAGTCACAGAGTGATTCTCAAATTTCCTTCTGGAACTTTATAAGCCAGGCTTCCATTCTCAGCATCTCTCTTAAAATTCTTATCTTCTGAGCTTCCACAGAACAGCTCACCAAGTTTTGAACAATAATGACTTTTATAGTCCAAAGTTTCAAACTCTTTTCACAATCCTCCCCCAAAAAAAACATGGTCAGGTCTGTCATAGCCACAGAGGAGTGTTGCTCACAGGCTTGTTCCTCATGGTTTACTTATGATGCCTTCTTATGGAATCAAGGACCACCAGTCCAGAGGTAGCATCACCACTCAGAGTGGGCAGGGCCCTCTCTCATCAATCACTAATTAAGACATTCCTTTTTACATTTGCCTACAGCCCAATCTTATGGAGGTAATTTTTTTTCAATCAAGACTCTTGCCTGTCAGATGCCTATAGCCTGTGTCAGGCTGACATAAAACTAGCCATTATACTATCCATCCATCATTAATATGTCTACTTATCTTTTATTGGTCCTACCTTTTTGCTTGGATAGCAACATATTTTCTAGAAAACATGTTTTAGATTACTGAATTTTTTCATGGATAGAAAATGGGTGTATCAAAAACCATTTTGAACTAATGACACATTAAGGAAAAACAATTATTGATTAGCTTTGTTTCAATGACAGATAACATGAACCAGCATATATTGAGGTATATCATTACTCAAGACCAATGAGGCTTCAAATAATTCTAATTAGATTTCAATTAAAACTCCCAAACACAGTTATTGGTGCATAAAAATGAAGACATCAATACTTGAGTTTAAAGTTTTTAAAACATCTTGGGACATTTGATGTATTTAAACATGGAATCTTTGTATTCTTGGTGCTTCACTATATCTACTTCATGAACATCATGGGACCACATGAAAATATTTTCTAGCCAAGTCAAAAAGGGCATGAAAGAATAGCCAGTCTTTAGTAAGTCTTCTGTTTTTTAAATGTGCATTGGTGTTTTCCTGCATTTATGTCTGTGTGAAGGTATCAGGTCCCCTGGAACAGGAGTTGTAGATAGTTGTGCGCTGCCATCTGGGTGCTGGGAGTTGAACCTGAGACCTCTGGAAGAGCAGAGCCATCTCTCCAGTCCCTTAGTAAGTGTTAGGAACACTAACGACATGCTAAACAGCTACAGTCTAATTGATATATATTTTCAGTTATTCTACTTAGTTGATGATTTAGTTTGTTTCTCTGTTGCTGTGATGAAACACTAACCAAACCTACTTAGGAAGAAAGGGTTTATTTCAGCTCACAACTCTCAGATCACAATCCATCACTGAGGCAAGATGGGGCAAGAACCCAAGACAGGAACGTGGAGGCAGAAACTGAAGCACAAACCATGGAGGAATGCTGCTCATTGACTTGCCCTAGGACTCCTATTTAGTTACCTTTCTTATACCTCTAAGGACCACCTTCCATGAGTGATACCTCTACCTAATCAACCATGAATCAAGAAAATGCACACAAGCCGATCTGATGGAGGCATTTTCTCAACTGAGGATCCCTCTGCCCTGATTACCCTGGCTTGTGTCAAGTTGACACAAAACCAATCAAAACCTGAGCAGCACAGATATGACAACTATTCCAACCTCCAATGAGCATCTTCACTTGTTTTAATTGTTATTTGCATTGCTGACAACCTCCATTCAAGAAGCAAGTAATATGTCAAAAGCAGCTAAATTAATCATGTCTTTTAATTAATGCTTATGCTGCTTAAAACTGTTGTGTATTATTTTGTTTGTGTTCTGACAAACAAAGCTTCCCTGAAGCTGAGAGGGTGGAACTAGCCACTAGTGAGCCATGAGAACCCAGGAAGTAAAGTCTCACACCTTTAATCCCAGCATTTGGCAGGCTTCTGTCTCCAATCCAAGCACTTGGGAGGCTCCCTCCTTAAATCTGAGCACTCTGGAGATGAAGGCAGGAATATAAAGCAGGTGAAGACAGGATCTTGCCCCCTTTCCGTCTGAGGATTCAGAGAGGTAAGAAGTGGCTGCTCCTTTGCTTCTCTGATCTTTCACTTTATACCCCAGTAACTGATCCCTGGGTTCTATTAAAAAGACTAATTAGGATCAAGCTTCATTAAATTCTCAATCAATAATGTCTCAAAATTTAAAAGCATTATGATTAGTAACTTTATAAAACATCAACAGCATGAAACATCATACAGCCATTAATAACATGTAATCAAGCAACTGGTGACATAGGAAATAATAAATGATCAATGAACAAAAGACAAAAGTTCTAGTGTCTAAAGTCTAGCACACTAGCCATCATCCTTCTGAAAACTGACTAAAAAAGAAAAAGATGAAAATTTTTATCCTAAATTTCTTTTATCAATTCTATTCCAAGAAAAGAAATTTAATAAGAGATGTTTCTTGTTTAAGGAAGAATTGTACCTAAAATATGCAAAGAGAATCCACTAAATTATAAATTCATTATTTTATGATTTCTTTTGTAATACTACACTTAAACATCAATGAACCACACTCTAGTTTTAGTAAAAGTGAAAATCAATTACAGAAGAAAAAAATGTAAAAATCCAGGAAGCTGGAACCTAAATAGATGATTTAATTAACTGTGGGTGAATAAATTAAGAACAAGATTTACAGGAAATACTGAATATTCAAATGTACTTATAGTCACTCTTTTTGTGTCCTGCCAGCCAGCTCTCAATAATGACATGGAGACTTATTCATTATGAAAGCTTGGCCTATAGCTTATGCTTGTCTTACTAGCTCTTGTAACTTAAATTAACCTGCTTTTATTAATATGTATTTTACCTTGCAGCTTTTTTACCTTCCTTCCATTCTGCATGTCCAGCTCCCTCCATGTCTCCTTGGAGTCTCCTCTGCACCTTGATAATCTCCTACTTCCTCTCTTTGTCCAGAAGTCCCATCTATACCTTCTGTCTGGCCTGGCTATTGTCTATTCAGCTTTTTATTAAACCAATCATAGCAATACACCTTCATGCAGTGTACAAATATCCCATAACACTTACTGATTAAGTAAAATACGTATCTAAATGTGTACTGCCCAGATAACAGCATATATCAACTAACAAACTTGCTGATAAACAAAAACAAATTAGAAAATGAATAAACTGGACTTTCAATTTAAGAACTTGAAGACAAGCAAAAGAACAAACTTAAAGAAACAGGAAGATAATATATAATACCTGAAGATTTACAAATACAGGAATCAATAATACATACCTGAAGATTAAAAAAAAAATAGTAGGACTAACCTAAAGTCTAAATCATTGAAAGGTTCAATAAGAACCAATTGCTGTCCACAAAGTAAAAGGATGGGAAAGTTATAAACAAAGAAAATATGGCCTGTAAAAAGAGAAACCAATGAAGCACAAACAGAAATTGGCAAAAAATTATATCAGAAATATTTACTGTTTGAGGCAGTAGAAGCTGAGCCATACTCTTTTTATGTGAGTACTACAGGAAGGTGCCACCCACATTTCAGGGGTGTCTTTCACATCAACTAAGGCCATCAAGGCAGTTCTCCAGTTGATCCTAACTTGAGGCAAATTGACACTAGAGATGTATTACATCCACACCAGTGAATTTTTAAATCTAGATATTTCTGGTAAGATGGAAAATGCCAATGTTTGTGCTGAGAATATGCAGAGTTGATGGGTGGAAATAAAACCACACATGGTATTCCATCGCACAAGTAGATCTTGGCAAGCACTCAAGCACAGTGTTCCTAACCATCAGGATTCATTCCCACAAATTAAATAACAGTTCTATTCTTCAGCCCATCTTATGGATAAAATATTGAATGCATGCGAGAGTATTAAAAACAGTGAAACAAAAGTTTTGCAAGTATATGGTACTCATGATTGCTAAATCAATAGAAATCTCAAATAAAATAGTAACAGAAACCAAATCTCAGGGAGACAGAGAAATCCTATAACTTAGTAAAAGCTATATCCTCACATCAATAGTCAAGAGAGACCTGCTAAGTCAACATTCTCTTTAAGAAAAGAAAGGTACTTGTTGTTACCAACAATATTTGTGGTAATTAAAGTGAGACATCACCAATAAGCAAATCAAGCCAATGGAGCATATTGATAGAAAAGTAGAAGCCTTATTAGCATTAGAATATAATTTTCAACAGAGGAAAAGCCAAACCAACCAAATGGCATAATCCTTGTTTCAAATCTAATCTAAATTACAACAGACTTTTGAGCAAAATACTATGTTTTAAAACTTAAATGAAAACAAATAAATTAGATCAATGTGGGAAGTTTCTCTGTATGATGTATTTAAAAAAATCTACTGAAAGTCAGATTGCTTAAAATTTCTGCACAGAAATAAAAAATGTACAAAAAAATAGATCACAGAAATTTCAGTGTGTTTGAATCTGTTCCATTTGATGAGAAAGCATCACAGTCAACAGTGAGGATATGAATGACCACTCTCTGTACTCCAGCTCCAAATAAATGCCAAAGGGGTCAGTGAGATGGGTGAAATACATAAAGACATGAAGTGGAAACAGAGGGATGGTAGACATAAAGCAGCCAGAAATGCTTTGTAGGGTTTTCTTTTCTAATGTTCTCTGGCTCCTCCAAGGACTTGAAGGAGAACGGAAACCATGGGAGCAAACCACTCGTCATTCCCTCCAAGATGGGAGCCTCAGCTCTTCCTCATTTGTATAAACTGGCCACAAATCCTGGGATTGTTTGTTTGCTTTTCTTTAGAATTTAATAATTTTTTTGGCTATTTGTGCCTGTCTGTCTGTGTTATGTAAGTAAGTGCCAAGTTGCATAGGTGCCCATAAAGGCCCAAGGAGAGACCTGTGAGTTAGTTTCCTTGGACGTAGAGTTATAGGTTTGGGTGCTGGATACTGAGCTCAGCCCTTTGGAAGGGCCGTTTGCCACTGAGCCATCTGTCCAGTCCCTACTTTTTAAATTATTATTATTTTTTTAAAGCATGGTCTTGCTATGTATCTGACCTGAAACTTACTATGTAACTCAGGCCTTAAATTCATGATTCTTCTGCCCTAGTCACCTAAGTACTAAAAATGCAAATATGTGTCACTAAGCCAACCTATAGAAAACAACCCCATTAAACTATCATCAGTGTATCTCTCCTGTTTGCCTCAGTGCCTTGTGGTCATGCTCAATGTAATAAAAACTAAGAATCAAATAAGAATTATCGTTTACTCTAAGATTTTCATATTAAGCCATGTTCCATAAACGTAACATTTTTCTTCAGAAATTAAAGACACATTCCTCACAACTGGCTATTAATTATCAAACATTCTATGACTACTGATGTAGAATTGATGACATGGGTATATCTAATGTAGAAATAATCCCTACAGAATGAAGATTAAAAAGACAAGTTATGATCATAAGAAAAATCAGTATTTGTTTAGTGGGTCTGAATTTTATTTCAGTGTCCTCATTCTAACCCTGTTTCTTATTCTCCACATTGATGGTGTTTCCTTACTTTCTGAGCCCCTTGACCTTATTTTGTGTGATGGTCTGTAGTTTGTACCACTCAAGCATTCTGAGGAGGTCTCTTAGTCATCTCTCTGTCCTGGTCCCCACTGACAAGCTCATTGTCCATGGAAGTAGGATTCTCTGGTAGCTACCTTGTGAGCAAGTGTTAGATCAGGCATTGTGGTCACACCTCCTGTGGTTGGTCACTTTTCTGAGCCCAGCTCTCTCCAGGTCTCCGATGTCTTTTAAGGGACAGTGTACAGTAGTCACATGGACCCAGGACTCTCAGTGCTATGAATCTCTCATCTCATTTCTTCTTCCAGACAAAGGTGACTTCTTTGCTGCTGTGCTGTCCCAAACATAGCAACATCATCCTGTGAATGTGCAGGTTTCTGAGGATGTGGCCAGATTTGGTAAGAGCTACAGGTATCTGCTTCAGACTCTCTTGCAGAAATACCAAGGCTACCTTTTCAGCAAAGCTGAGAAAATGCAGGAAAGCAGCACTAATTAATTTCTTATTAAACTAAACTGTTACACATGAATCCACAAGAAAAGGATGGGACGCTGTAGCTTTGGGAGTTAACACAGTGGGAAGAATTTGGAAACAAGCTGACAGGAAGTTGTTGATGGGAAATGAAGCTCCATCCCTTCTTCCCCTCCAACTACACAGCTTGGGTAGGCAGGCCAGCACACAGTGCAGACGCACTGCACCAACATCTTACCTCACTTCCTTTGGTTCTGTACCAGAACGGAGGAAGAGGAGGAGAAAAAGGAGGAGGAGGAAGAATAAGAACACAGACATGATACTGTACCCATTTATTACATTTGCTTAATATACAAGTTGAGAGAGTATGTGTATTTTTTTTCACAGTAGCAGAAGTAACACATACAAACTGGTATTAACTTTTGACTGACATGTGCCCTGACTAAATAAAAGAACCAACTAGCTTCCTTGTAGTCCGAAATTTCTATCCAGGCAGGAAACTTAAATATGCAGCAGCCACTTCCCAAATAATTGACTGGAAGGCTTAATATTATAGTAACTGCTGGGCCAATAGCTCAGGCATATTACTAACTAGCTCTTACACTTAAATTAACCCATGTTTCTTATCTATGTTTAGCCATGAGGCTTGGTACCTTTTCTCACTGCAATATTCTCTTCTTGCTTCCTCTGCATCCAGCTGGTGTCTGTCTTTCCTCTTCCCAGAATTCTCCTAGTCTAGTTGCCCCACCTTTACTTCCTGCCTGGCTACTAACCAATCAGTGTTTTATTAAACCAATACAAGTAACAAATCTTTACAGTGTACAAGAGCATTATCCCACACATCCTCACTGAAGTTATGGGAATCCATGATTACCTTCTCTGAATATCAGCAAGTGACTATCATTTATAATAGTCATTGTTAAGTTTACTAAAGTATCTTCAGACTTTCAGGCCTATAACCAGAGCTAGGGTAGCCTAATACTCTTTCACATTTTATATGAAAAAGAAGAAGGATTTGTGACATGTTTATTTGCATTCCGATTCTCATACACAGGAACGAAGAATTAGGAGAGCTAGTTTAGGTTGCCTCTGTCGTACCTGTACTTGCAGTAACACAATGATGGCAGACAGCAATGCTGTCCAAAGACAATGGGATCCACAGAAGCATTCAGGGTCTAACCCTGTGCACAAAACAATCACCAAGCCTTTCACTGGCATATGTCTGTGGGGGTGGGGGAAGAGGGAGATTTATTTCAAAATACATATTCCCTGGTTCTACCAAAAGGCTCTGATTTGTAGGTGAATATATTTAATAAGACTCTCAGTTGATTCTATAGCAAAATTTTGATATCATTCTGTGAAAACCAGGCTAAAATCCAGATATGATATGTGTGTATGCATATATACATATACATACGTGTGTATATGCATGTGTGTGTATATGCTTGTATGTATGCATGCACATGTATCTTACCTATAGCTGCTTTCTTCTTGGCAATGTTTTCTTCTTTATTTATCCAGGCAATTAGGAAGAATAAGGAAATTTAAATAACAACTTATAAATAGTATTCAAAATATTTAAATTGTCTTGTTTGAAAACCTAGGGGTGTCTTTGCCCTGCTTTTCAACATAAATTTACTTCCTACATGTACTTGAGCAGAAAATAAAAGCAGTCATTTTTACCAAGTAATATCTGTCAGAAGTCATAATTCCCCGGCAATCTAGCTCAAATTGAAACATTTGAACAAAAAGAAGGGAACTAGAGTGAGAGTGAAGTGAAGAGAAGAACGTCTTAACAAATGAGCACAGCGGGGACCTGCCAGGAGCCTCCAGCTGCAAACATTGATGCCCACAGCCCTTCTCTGGCATCAAACACTGAGGCCGACATGCACATGCATTCTCTTTCCAGGTTTGATATTTAAGGCACTGGCAGATAGCTGTACTTGGTTCTTCGAGGCAGATGGAATTTTAGATTGTACTGAAGATTGTCACTGAGACATAGCATCATGAAGAGACTCCTATTGCTCCATTCTCCTTAGATCACGGATAACCTGTGCATTCTCCTTAGATCATGGATAACCTGTGCATTCTCCTTAGATCACAGACAACCTGTGCATTCACCAGCTGACCAGAAAATGCAGCTGAACCATCAGGCTAACACCATTTCAATTCAGCCACCAAGGATAGAAGATTCAGTGCATTTATGATAAATCGGAAAAGCATTTTGAACAAAATAAATACAGTATATTTGAAGCACACTATGAAGGTGGGCATTCTGGTTCACATTTGCAATCCCAGTACTCCAGAGGCTGAGGCAAAGTATTTCGAAGATTTCCAGGCCAGCTTCAAATTAGACTGCACTGTGAGACTCTGTTTCCTAAAAAAGGTGGTGGATGATAAATAATATAACTATTAATTATGTGTGTTCATGGGAGTGTACATATATACATGTATGTGGCAGCCAGATATTTACCTATATTGTTGTTACTTGGGCATAGTCTGCTTTGTTTTCTGAGACATTTCTAATTGGCTTGGAGCTTACAAAATAAGCTAATCTATGTAGCCAACAAGTGCCAAGGATGTTCTTGTCTCTGCCTCCTTACGGGTGGAATTATATGCAGGCTACCGTGCCCATGTTTTGTTTTTTAACATGGGTTCTGTGGGTTGAACTGAAGTCCCCTAGCCTGAATATCAAGCAGTTCACTAACTATGCTGCCCTCCCATCTCTATTATGGATTTTGACTCAGCTAGCAGTGCAGGGTTTCGTCCCGGGAAATCCACTTACCACTTAGTTCTTCTACACAGCTTTCTGTTAACTGTTTCTATACTTGAAGTAGGGATCACTACAGAATCTTGCAAATACAAATGTTTACTGAACACGGGATCCCTCGGTAACCTCAGTGTGAGAAAGACTTAGAAAAAAATTTTTAAACATGTTTGTGCCCCCCCCCCAGCTTAGACTGAAAGAGTACCACACAGAGGAAATTCAGCTCAAACACACAGAGTATATACTTACAAGCTAGCAACAGTCTAAACTCAATACGTAGAGTCTAGGATGCTGGCACAATTTGAAAATGGAAAGTCCTTGACGGGAGACAAAGCAGCCAAACAATAATGCCTCTTGGGACATAATTAGAGAGACAGTTAAAACTCTGGGGGAGTCTATCAATGAAGATATTTGACATCAGTGAATAAGATTTGAGATAGTAGAAACAGATTCTAGTCATCCCACCCACAAATGAGCCGTTGAAATACAGTTTTTCTTATTCCCAAGCTACACTATCCCTGTCTTAACATTCTTAACTGTTTTGTCATTGACATTTGGTTTAGTTAGTGATGTCAAGTGGACTTGGAGAGCAGGAACTGGAGGCTTTGCACCTCCCACCTCCTGGATGAGTGGTGTTTACCTGCTCCCCTCCTTCCTGCTCTAGGCATTGTCCAGCCTCTCCTTCTCAACTGGGTTGCAACCGAGTCATGCTCCAAGTGGGTCAGGGTTGG
The DNA here is from genome assembly GCA_004025045.1 of Sigmodon hispidus. Classification (NCBI taxonomy): domain Eukaryota; kingdom Metazoa; phylum Chordata; class Mammalia; order Rodentia; family Cricetidae; genus Sigmodon; species Sigmodon hispidus. The sequence goes on from PVIH01010088.1 coordinate 77,344, forward strand.
CAGCTCCATGGCAGATTGAGCAGGTACCAATGACAGCACTGAGAGTGCTGTGCTAGTGATGTCAGATGTGGGGGAGTTTGTTGTGAGAGACCGTGATTGGCTTTGCTACTTCACTGGGTCCTCAAAATGATGTCACTGACCTAGTTCAGAGTGGGGTTAGGTCTATTTTATTCACGTAAAATCCACTGCAATTTGAAATGAATATTGAAAGCTATCTTGGCTTGTGGATTGCTTTAGTGAAAACAAATGAGGAGCTGGAAATTGATTCCTGGCATGTTTCTTTCACAGATTTGTTCATCTCTTCCAATTTTTTGTTTGTATTTTCTTCTATTTCTTTAAGGCTTTTTTTCGTATCTTCTTTGAGAGCTTCGAGGCTTTTTTTCATATCTTCTTTGAGAGCTTCGATGATCATCAAAAAGGAATTTTTGGTGTTGCTTCCTTCTGTTTCCTCTTCATTGCTCAG